>SNVD02004466.1:0-198464 GCA_013180625.2 Boswellia sacra | reverse complement strand
CAACAACACACATTCAAATATAAAAGTAGTTGTGATTGTGGCCCACATCTTCCTCTGGTTTTACGTCCAGTAACGGCTGAAACGCCTTCTATGAGTCGGGGATTTGCTTCGCATCCAGTTTTCTTATAAACTGGCAAACAGGGTCGTTTTTAGTCAGATTCCCTAGACTATAACACTGCAATTCATCACGAAATTGTGTCCATAGATTAAGCAATTCACGCTGAACAAGTCCACAAGAATGTGACTCAGGAGTTAATAAAACATTATCCAGTGACTCATTACTCAGGCCATTCTTAATAAATGACAGTTTATCTTCTCTATTTCTGGACACAAAACCTAATAAACGACAAGTCTGGTTACAATTCTATCTAGCACATTTATAATATACTTGTAACCTTTTCGCTCTTCGCCTCTTGGCGTAGTAGCTTTTTCCTAGACCAGGCATGTATTTTGCGAGATTAATGTCAGGCTCACCTGATAATCTCACCTTGGCTTCAATAAGCCATCTGATATCCGCAGGCACATTTAGGAGCATCAATGCCCAAAGTCTAGTCATCCGTACTTTATAAATTTTAAACACAGATTGAGGAAGTGAAAGGAAATATTTACGAAGGTTCGACAGAAAGATATCGGCATCCATTGAAGAGAATAAAAAGGAGAGATATTACCGATAATGCGATTGAGTCTGTTCTTCTCCAAGATATGCACGTTTCAAACCTTCAGACAATGGCTTCAGCTTTCAAACCTTCAGACAATGGCTTCAGCTTCCGTTTAGATGTTTCCTCAAGCTGTTGCACAAATGAGCTCGAAGTACGGAATAATCAAATTAAACAAAGGGAAGGAAAAGAAAAGAGCATAAACGAAACTAAAGACATATAAAAAAGATAACAACACAATAGCAAACAAAAGTAAAAATAAATATAATAATAAAAAAATATAAAAACAAATAAGACAGATGGCAAAGAGAGATAAAACCTGATCAATTTGATGGCCTACGAAAGGAATCTCCTCGAGACACAAAAATCGATCATTATTACCTTATTTTATTTTTCTTTTATTTTTCTTTTTATTTATTTTGCAAAAACATTGGGTTGCCTCCCAATAAGCGCTTGGTTTAACGTCCTCAGCCCGACGTTGGTTCCATCATAGGAGGGTCCAATCTCTGCTGTGCTTCTCTAGTGGGCTTGGATCCTTTTTCCAACAAGAATTGTTGCATACATATGGCTGGGCCTTGGATGTTAGCAATCGTCCACTTAATAGCTGTTTTGTGATCTCTAAGTACTCGGACGAGTTTCGATTCTTGTATTGGTGCAAGGCCCATTTTTATTATAATTGGCAAAGTATCATTCTCACCCAAGAATCCATGCTTCAAATGATCTGGAAGAGGCTTAAGCTCCAACGTATGGGCTTTCATCACAGAAGAGAGAAGTTTCTCATTAGATAAAGGAAATTGAATGTACGAAACATCATACCTGTTTGTCGTTATAGCTATGGTCTCATCTAAGCTTACCACAACTTCCTCCATTTCTTTGGACACTTGTATCAACCTTTGTGGTCCTTTGAAATTTTCTATCCCTATGTGCTTACTAATAGCTACATCCAATCCATCATTGCGAGTTAACTCAAAACATTGTTGTGCCAAAGAATCAATAACATCAACTGCAAAAATAGAATGCAAGTCACTAGGATACCTCATTGCCTCAAAAATATTGAAACGAATCACCTCGCCATCAAACTCCATGGTGAGAGTGCCATCATGAACATCAATCTTGTTCGGGCAGTTTTCAAGAATGGCCTCCCTAAAAGAATCGGTGTCGGATTGGGAGATGTCTCATCCTCCATTTCAAGAACATAGAAGTCTGCTGGAAAAACCAATTGATTTATCTGCACAAGCACATCTTCCACAACTCCCTTGGGATATGCATTACAACGATCAACAAGTTGAATTACAATACCAGTTTCCGCAAGGGGTCCAAGATTCAAAGAAGCATAAATAGAATATGGCATGACATTAATAGATGCTCCTAAATCTAACATAGCTCTTTCAAACTTGGTATTACCAATGGTGCATGGAATGGTGAACGTACCTGGATCTTTGCATTTCGAGGGAATTTTTCTTTGCAATACAGCTGAAACATTTTCCCCCATACTTACCTTCTCATTTCCTTTCAACTTTCTCTTGTTGGTGCATAACTCCTTGAGAAATTTTGCATAACGAGGTACTTGCTTAATAGCATCCAGAAGTGGTATATTTACCTCGATCTTGCGAAAAGTTTTCAGGATTTCCTGCTCTTGTTCCTCCTTCTTTGATTTTGCAAATCTGCTAGGAAAAGGTGGAGGAGTAACATATGAAGGAATACGGGTTTTAGGATTTACCCTAGAAGATGATGTTTTATTCATGGTGGGAGTGGTATCATTCCCTTCATCAGCTTGTGATTTCTTTGGTGGAATCTCTGATTGCTTCCCACTTCTCAAAGTTACAGCACTAGCATTCTCTCTTGGATTGATCACCGGCTGAGAAGGTAATTTTCCTGAGCTTTGACTCTCAAATTTGCCCATTTTAGTGGCCAATTGTCCCATTTGATTTTCTAGGTTTTGGATACTTGCCCTAGTTTCCTGCTGAAATTGCATTATGTTAGTGGCAAGTGCTTTAACAATATCATGGAGAGACATACCTAAATTTTGTGGAGCTGGTTGTGGTGCTGGTTCTGGTATTGGTGGTGGTTGTGCTTGAAATGGTTGCTGCACCCTTGGTTGATTAAAACCTGGTGGTCGATTTGGTATGGCATTTGGGGCGATTGGTTGACGATTCCCATATCTTAAATTAGGGTGATCTCTCCATCCAGCATTGTAAGTATTGGAGAAAGGGTCATACCTTTGCCTTGGTTGTCCTGGAAATCCACCCATGGCATTGGCTTGTTCTGTATCTCCTTCTTGCAAAGTTGGACACATGTCGGTTGGATGGTCCATGGCAGAACATACTCCACATGCATAAGATTGCTGCATATGTCCTACAGCCTTTTTTTTACAAGAGTGGTAAGTTCAGAAAGTTGATGTTCAATGTTTGAAGTACTTACCTCATTTACTCTTTTTGGTAGTTGTGGCTCAAATTGACTGCTGAATTGTTGGGAGTTCGCTGCCATGTCACTAATCAAACGTCTTGCAACGTTCGGTGTTTTATTAACTAGTGCTCCACCACTAGCAGCATCAATGATACTCCTTTCCATTGGTAAGAGACCCTCATAGAAATATTGAATTAGGAGTCCATCACTAATTTGGTGGTTTGGACAGCTAGCACATAACCTTTTAAATCTCTCCCAATATTCATAAAGTGATTCCCCATTGTGTTGTCGAATGTCACAAATGTCTTTTCTAATGTTTATAGCTTTCGAAATGGGAAAGTATTTCTTTAAAAAGAGTTTACTTATCTCATTTCATGTGGTGATGGTACCCAGTGGTAGATAGTATAGCCAATTTTTCGCCGAATCTACTAATGAGAATGGAAAAGCTCTCAATTTTATTTGCTCCTCAGACACGCCAGTTGGCTTCATACTTGAGCATACCACATGAAATTCTCTAAGGTATTTGATAGGATCCTCTCCTGCAAAACCATGAAATGTAGGCAAGAGATGAATTAGTCCAGATTTAAGTTTAAAATCTACCTTAAGATTGGTATTTATGCACAGCGGTTGTTGACTGATAATTGGTGCCGCTAACTCCTTAAGAGTATGATCGTTTTCCATCGCCATTACTTTCGATTCAGATTTGATTGAACTACAAGAAGATGGGAGGGAAGTATGTCGTGCAAGGTCAAATTCTGGAGGTGGAGTTGAAATTGACCGATTTAGTCTTAAATTAGAGGATTGGAGAAACTCCTTAATTCTCTTAAGTCGCTGATCCGCTTCTCCCTCGGACATAAAAGCCTAAACACAAACAATCAGAAAATAAAGATCAAGAATTATCAGTAAAGACAGAATAACAAATCGATTAGAAAATCAATCCCCGGCAACAACGCCAAAAACTTGATGCGTTCGAAACTAGCAAGTATACTAGTCGCACAAGTAATAAAGTGATAAGTAAGATATCGTTCCCACGAGGATTGATTCTAATTGAATTTGTTATTTCCAGCAACAATAAACTAAACAGGGGGGATTTTTGTTGAATGATTTACTAAATGAAATAAGAATGCAAATAAAGAATAACAAAACAGAAAGTAAATTTGAATGAAAAATCAATGGGAGAAAGCTGGTTAAGGGATCCTTCTCTACCACAAGATATGATTTGCGAATTAATTGTAGAATTGTCATCCAATTACACCATTGAAATTATCAACCGTAGATAACAACAAGCTCTGTTATCCCAATCTTTCCTTACTTTGTTGTTAAATAAAACAGGCTCTTTATTTAATCTCTATCCATTAAACAACCTAGAACAAGCTCTCTAAATTTAATTCAATGGATGCATTACGATAAGAAAGATAGGTTGATCTAAGCAATAAACACACAAGCTCGGATTATTTAACTTAGGTTGTATTCTCCAATTGCAATCTCTGATCACAATTTTGCTACTAAGGATTAGAAATTCAAGACAATTACGGATCAAGATTTCTAGTCTAGCAATAGACAACAACCAGATTATATTCAGTTGGCCATTCGAAATACAATCCAGCAAGCAATCATAAGCATTAGATATAGGAAAATACAAGCAACTTCAATTAGAGAATTGGATAACAACTTCTTGCACAATCAACTTACAAAAACCATATCAGGGGCTTTGAAATCACCCTCAACCAATTCAGATTCAGTTACACATGTTTAAGAACGTGGTAAATACAATACAACATGGAGACATTCCAGAAAATGAAAGGGAAGGGAAAAACTTAGCAAATTTGATGTAATTCTCTTTGGATTGTAGTTCTTCCTCTTTCCAAGCTTCCTTTCTCCTTCAAGAACTCCAAGAGATGAAAGAATTCCAGAGCTTCAGCCTCCACCACGTTCTCCCCTCTTCAAGTTATGAAAATAAAACCCTAAAATGTGTTTAAATACTCTGCTACAGTAACCTGCTACAGTGTCCCGTATTATACATGCTACAGTGATTTGTGGAATTACATTTCTATACTTCTCACACTGTTTTGATTACAACTTTTGGTACACTGAATGGATTTATAAACCGTAAATTTCTCCAAAAAATAGACTTCGAGAGCTTTCCAACGGTATATAATATGTCATCGGGTTCATTGTATATCAATACAATTAAATCCGAGAAGATGGTTGACTAGCAGAGGTGAAAATGAAGGGTTTTACTCCATTTTTGTGCAAGTTGCTCCAAAACTCCTACAAATATCAAAACCACACAAAAACATAAAAATACCAAGGAATATAGCAAAGAAACATGGACGAATTGATATGAAAATGATATATAAATAGACACTTATCATCTGGCTTTGTATCTTTCCACACTCCTATCAAGATTAAGTTTGATTTTATAAATCCATTTAGAAACTATTGCTTTCTTACTAGCTGGTAAAGTTGTCAATTCCCAGGTTTCATTGTCTTCTAGAGCAACAAGCTCTTTTTTCGGAGCCTTAACCCACTCCTCTTGAACACGTGCCTGTCTATAAGATTGTGGTTCCTGGAGTGTTGATACATTACCCAAAAAAAGTCACATATGCATGTGTGAATGCAGGGGATTTAATGTATGGGTAAGTAGGTGGTGTATAAGGAGATGTAGTACTGCTTCCAACAGAATGAGAAGTATTAGCAGGTGGCACGAAATTGGAAAAAGAAAAATTTGTGACAAAATCATTTGACCAAGCAGGTTTGGTTGTAACTCTAGTACTGTGCCTAAGAGGGATAGGGTCACATGGAATTGAAGATGTAGAAGGAGAAACAAGTGATGGAGAGTTTGAATTAGGTGCCATTTCAGAGGAAGGTGATGAATCTTGAGGTAACAAAGGATTTTTGGACGTAGAAATTTTTGATAGATCAAAATCAGTGATTTCATTAGGAGGTAATGGCAAAGGAACATGCAAGTAATTAGATTTAGCATTATTATAAGGAAAAATATCCTCACGAAAAACAACATCCTTAGAAGTATATATTTTATGAGTAGAAAAATCATAAACTTTGTATGCTTTCTGTCCTGGGCAGTATCCTATAAAAATACATTGAAATGCTCTCGGTGTAAATTTATCTTTGTGGGGTTGTGTATTTGTAATAAAACATAAACAACCAAAACACTTTAAATTAGTATAGTCTGGAAATTTGTCATATAGCACTTCAAGGTGTTTTCCATTGCAATACAGAACTAGGCAACCTATTAACAATGTGAGTGGCCATTAAAATGGCATGACCCCAAAATTCTTTTGGTAAATTTTCATGCTTGAAACATAAGGGATCTAGCAATCTGTAATAATTGTTTATGTTTTCTTTCCACCACTCGATTTTGTTGTGGAGTATAAACACAACTTTTTTGGTGTAAAATTCCTAACTCATGTAATAAAGTTTGAAAATCAACACTTGTAAATTCACTTCCATTATCTGATCTAATAGACTTTACTTTCCTATTGAATTGAGTCTCAACCATTTTAAAGAACACGGTTAAGATATGAATTGTTTGACTCTTATGGGCAATCAAAAAAGTCCATGTGGCTCTACTAAAATCATCT
Organism: Boswellia sacra; assembly: GCA_013180625.2. Classification (NCBI taxonomy): domain Eukaryota; kingdom Viridiplantae; phylum Streptophyta; class Magnoliopsida; order Sapindales; family Burseraceae; genus Boswellia; species Boswellia sacra. Next base: position 191,797 of record SNVD02004466.1, on the reverse strand, counting down.
ACAATAGTAACTATATAATGTGCCCCTGTAATGGAAGCTTGACTATGTGGTCCCCAAAGGTCTATGTGAAGCAAGTCAAAGATATTCTGTGTGAATAGAATTGATAGGAAATGGTAACCTATGCTGTTTGGATTTAGGACATATATCACACACTGATATAGATTCATCAGATCTATTTTGAAGAAAGTTTAAGTGTTTCAAAGCTGTGACAGAAGCATGTCCAAGTCTCTTATGCCAAAGGAACAAAGAAGAAGTTGAAGTATTATTTATATAACAATTATCAGTACAGAAGGAATCGAAATTCTGAGTACACACATTTTGTACAACTTCTTTATTCTAAGCATGTAACTTTTCGATTGAGAAACAAGATTTGTCTAAAACATACAAAGTTCCTATTAATCGACTAATTACTATCACCTTGTCAGTCTGCAGGTCCTGCAGCAAACAATGTGTGGGGTAAAAAATGAATTTGATTTTGGCTATTTTAGCAAGTTTGCTAACTGAAAGAAGATTAAACTTGAAACTAGGTATCTATAGTGTGTCTGTTAAACGTAGTGTATGGTGAATATAAACATCACCAATGTGATGCACAGACTTAATTGTTCCATCTGGTAAATATGCAGGTATGATATTTTTCACAACTCTAGGTTTATCAATAAGTCTTATGCCAGTGCACATATGATTAGAGGCTCCACTCAACAATCCAAGCTCCAGGTTCTAACAGATCAAGCGTATTCAAGGCAAAATTTAATGCACAATTCAGATTCGTACCTGCAAATCCTCCAAGTGTGCAAAATTCACATGATTGTTATCAACTATCATCTTACCGTTCATGAACTTCAATAGTTCTTGCTGAACCATATTTGAAAAACTTGTGGACTTCACAGCTCTTTTAGTAGTGGATAAGTCAGTATCAAGATCAAGTGGTGTCTTTACTGAGTTTGCCATTGTTTTTCCAGAACTTTTCTCTTTCTGCTCCTTCAGGTCTTTGTACCAATCTGGATATCCATGTAACTTGAAGCAAGTTTCTTTTGTATGTCCACCTATATTGCAATGATTACAATGCCTATTAGTCTTCTTGTTGCTTTCTGATTTCTTGAAACTACCTTTGCCTGTTCCTTCTTTCTTGAAATCTTGTGATTTAGTGAATAAAGCAACATTTTTGGTACTTTCTGCAAAAGCCATATGAACCTCTCTCTGTTTCTCAACTCTCAATACCATTGAGTATGCCTTACTAACTGTTGGCAGTGGATCCATCAGTAAAATTTGATTACGTATATGATTAAAACTTTCATTAAGCCCTATGAGAAATTGCATTAATCTGTTTGATGAAGTAATCTCTGAGATTGATTTAGCAGCTCCACAACTACACTGAGGAATAGGCATGAGGCAAGTCAATTCATCCCATAATTTCTTCAATTTAGTATAGTACTTTACAATCGGCATATTCCTTTCTAAGATAGAACTAATGTCTCTTTGTAATTGATACCACAATGGACCATTACACTCTCCAAACCTTTCCTCTAGCTCACTCCACAGTTCCCTTGCAGACATAGTATATAAGAATGCTTCTACTATGTCTCTTGAAATAGAATTAAGAATCCAACAAGTAGCCATACAATCAACTCTAGTCCACTGCTCAAAATTATGGCAATTCTCATGTGGCATCTCACATTTTCCATTTATAAACCCTAATTTTACTTTTGCTCCTAAAGCTATTCTCATTGATCTACTCCAAGCAAGATAGTTGTTACTAGTTAATGGAGCTGAAACTAACCATTTTTGGATGATCTGAACTCTGCAAGTATAGAGGATCTCCATTGTTATTGCCATTGAACTTCCTTGCAGCTCCGCCATTTGCACCATTTGACATCTGTCTTGTTTGATTAGTAGACAGCTCTTGGTAATCAGCCATAGTAAGTAACTAATCTTGACTTTATTTGAGACAAGTAGGAAAAAAAACCAGATCGGTTGCTCTGATACCATGAACAATTGCAAGTGAAAGTAAGTCAAGCAGAAAACAGAGGAAGAAAAATGAAGAAGAAAAACGTATTCTTTCTCTCATTCTTTTATTCTGCATAAAAGTTGTTATTTATACAGAAAAGTTTAACCAACCCCAACCGCACACTTTGTTAGCTCATCATGCCATCTCATCCTCCTAAAAACAAACTAACTGGATATGCTCTGCACATGCTGACTGTTAGTAATAGACTCATTAATCAAACTAATTCTGTACAGAACGACAACTCTAAACTGTCACACATCCACCACCTAACCAGCAAGATCCAGCTAAGGAATGTGTCGCGATCGCTTCACTCAGCCGCGGTCTCATGAACAGAACTCCGTTGCCTTCTCGTGCGCGATGCAAATGGGCGCTGTGTGTGGGTCAGTTTTGGAGCTAAGAGAGACCGGAAAATGATTCATTACCAAAAACCACCACTTACGACCACTAATCACCATAGCTTTGCAACTAGCACCAAAAAAAAGAAAAAAGCAAAAACAATAATAATTAAAGAAGGAATTGGGTGATCTTGCTGAAAAAATTCAGTTTCGGTTAGGGAATAAGATTCCTAACTCCAAGAAAGGGCGTGAAACGATGAGGGCTTGTATTCACGGGGGATCCTTGAACCATTGGTAGATAAAGTACCGTCGCAAGCCTTTACCATTAGAAACAAGGATGACTGGTGAAGAGAATAGATAAAGGACAGAAACGGGCTGCAGTTATACAAAAAGAGAGAGAATGAAAATTTTAATTATTTTATTTTATTGACTTTTATATAATTTTTTAATAAGATGAATAAGAGAAAAATTGTCTTACAATTGACTTTTTACCAAATTTACTAACAGCTGTGTAAAAGTGGGAAGGTCAATGTTACTTTCAAAACAGCGGGGAGGCTAGGGTCATATCAATATCTATTATTTATTTCTATTTTTGCATGCACCATCAGTAAATATTTACTACGCAAAGTATCAGATTAGAGTGTAGACTTCTAATCCGTATTTGAATTGTAAGTCTCGTACTACCTGACTTTTTCTTTTGTTTTTTTAGTTTGGCGACTGTTGAAGTTACATACTAAAGTTGTGCGCATTTTGCAGTGTGAAGAAGCAAGTTGATCACGAAGGATTATACTACAATACGTCAGTTGTACCATACAAATGTTTTCAAATTTTTTGTAAATTTAGTGTAAAAGTTGTAAATTATTGTATAAAAATCGTAAATGTAAAAAAAAAAGTTGTAAATGAATAATTTTTCATATTTATGACCTTTATACAATGATTTATAACATTTACACTAATTTACAAAAAAATTAAAAATAATTGTACAATTTTTCTTTTACAACTTTTTTTTTACATTTATGATTTTTATACGAAGATTTACAACTTTTATACTAAATTTATAAAAATTTTAAAAATGGCTGCACTAGTACAACCGGTGCACCGTAGCTAAAGCCCATTTATTGGTATCAATGTTCATGTGCACTGCGAAAAAAAAAGACGTAATTTTCTCCATCTTACGTATGATTATCGTTTAATGAAGATACTTGACCTGAAAAATCAATCCGTACATGTTTGCCTGATTAGTAGATGAGACATGGAGGACCATACTTTTGTAGGCAGAGCAGTGGGGTGCTAAAAGTTCTTCTTGGCTGCAAAACGTGGAAGATTTAGTTCCATAAACACGACTTAGCTTGGAATACTAATAATTTGATAAACAGTTAAAGATTGAATAAAAATAATACGTGATTAATATTGGTTTAAATATAGTAAATGTGCATTTTTATAAATCAGTTATTTGAAAACATAATCAAATAACTCCTGAATAATTGAGTTTTGAGTATAAGTAATGTCAAAGATCATATTCAACATCTAAATTTTAGATAATACAAACTTGTTATTTATCTCAACTAGCCTCGTGTTGTTTTGAGTTGAGTAATTTTAGAGATACAGAGCTCTTATTTCTTTAAGTTTGTTTAAATAATTCCTTGCATATTTAATTTAGAAGTAATTGCCTTATCTTCTCTTATTATTGGATTCAAATGAGATTGGAGAGATTCAATGACGATTTAGTCATAAGATTATTGTTTGTTTTTATCAAAATATCAAATTAAGCTATTTGTACTGAAGTACTATGTAAACTGCTAAACGCGCTACATGAAATTTTATTTCATGTTTTTTGTTTTTTATTAAAATTGGACAATTTATCATTAATTATTTATTACTATTGCTTCCTTCTAAAGTGGCTAGGGGTGTGCATGATAACCATCCACCCGCCCGAACCCGACATACCCACTATGATATGGTGGAGGTAGGGTATGATATAAAAAAAATATAGGGTGTGGTATGATAAATATTTTGAAAAACCTCGATGGTATGGTATGGCGGCGGTTATTTTTACAAAAACCCGAAAATACCATACCATACCATAAAAATTAAAATTATGCCACGCCTCAATTTATAATAGGTTATGTATAATTTGTATGCGTGAGTGTTATATATACTAATAGAATATATAATGAAAAGAGTAACTGTAAATCCCTAACCCTCTATCATTTTTTTTATCGTTTTGCTTGAATTTTGAAGTAGTTAAGAATGCAATTGCTTGAGTATTCGTGTTGTTATAGAATATGTAGTTACATGATATTTTTGTATTGTTATAGATACAATGTTATTTAATTATTTGTGTTGTTATAGAATATATAGTTACTTGATTATTTGTATTGTTAAGGATATGTAATTGCTTGATTTTTTTATTTAGTACAAACTTTATGAATCATAATATTAAGCAATGTCAAAATAAGAACTCAAAATGTCAAAATCAGAACTCAAAATGTCAAAATTCAGAAAAAAAACTATAAATAAACTTTAAATAATTAAAAATATATGGTAAAATATTATCCAAATATTATCCAAATTTTGGTCAATTTGGTTAACTACCTGAAAATACCATACCATACCCGCCTTTACCCTACCGTGGGGGGATTTGGTATGGTATTGTATTAGAAAATGGTATGGTATGGTATAAAAATCTAAAATCCAATATATGTATGGTATGGCAATGGTATTACGATACCACACCATATGCACACCCTTAAAAGTGGGTGAAGCACAATATATATATAATATTTAAAGATACTTTATAAAAAAAAGTAAATGAATTTATATACATATATTTTTTTTTTAGATAAAAAATTTGGCACTCAAACTTTTTCTACTACATATATTTTTTTGTTTGGAAAAAAAATGATTGATCGATGAAAAATTGATTTGGGATACCTCACACCTGGCAAGTGAAGACAGTGATATTTTATTTTTTCTCTAATTATAATAAAAAAGGAGTATTCGTTTAAATGTCCTCATCTTGTAATTAATCACAAAACCAAGGAGGTTTACGAACAAGTGGTATAGGGTTGTACTTGTTGTTGGTCACTAGAAGCCCAGTACCTAAAGCCGAGCCCACCCAGTCCCCCACAGTCGTTCACGCTACGGGCTACACAGCCAGGCAGCCAGGCAAAGGAGTCTCAAAGCCGGAGAAACGCCGTCGTTTTTCGTTAGCTTTTCTTGTTCTCCAATTTTCTGCAATTTCTCATGTCGCATCGTCGCTCATAGCGCGCAACACTCCTCCCATACTTTGTACACAAACTATTAGCCTCCGGTAATGGCTCTCCCTTTCGGCAAGTTAGCCATCCTCGTCGGCGCAGGTTCCGCTTCAATTCATTCAAATTCTCTTTAACGTTTGATGGTTTCGATGTTTGCTGTTTTATTTCGTCTTGCTAATTAGTTATGTTTTGTTCCCAGTTGATTGTTCTAATAATAGCGGAATCTATATTTAGGGTTTTTGATAAGAACCTGATCTTGCCACGATTGAGTTCATCACTTCAGCTTTTTGACTGCCGCTTTGCATGATATCTGATTAAGGTTTTTGTTTGATCTGCTTTGAATTGAGATTGGGACTGTGTTAGGGTATTGTTGTTGTATTGGCACTAGTAGCAGACTATGGAACAGGGTTTTCAGAAAGTGGTTGAGGTTGAATTTCAATCCAGAAGGGCTAGAATGAAAATTTACTTTTCGTTGAGATTGTGGGCTCCCGGCTCCTTAGAAGAGTTAGAACCAAAAGAGAGTAATTACGCTAATGCTCTGGAGTAACAGTTCGTAGCTTAGTAGTGGAAGTTTCTATGCACTTGGTTTTGCATTTTGTAATGCTAAATTGATGTGAAATTCTGATATTATTCATGCCAATGCAATAATTATGATTTGTTTCCCATGTTTTTGTTGCGAATCGGTCTACAACCTTGATTCGTCTATGTTTGACCGGACAACCTTACTAAATTATTTATTTCTGCTTCGCTTAGGTATTGCTGGATCTGTTCTTGCTAGAGAAGGTCGCCTGTCAACGGTTTCTGATTTTATTTCTGGCACTTTCAAGGTATTTTGTGGCTAAAACTAGTTGTAGTGTGTGCCTGAAAATATGTTGAGTTTGAAGTTGTGGGTACATTGATTTTTATATTCATGATGGATACTGTTATAATTCAATTTTGGTGTTCATAGGTTGGTTATTTTGCTTCTATAACTTTTCTTGACTTTTGGGCGGGAGGGCAGGACATACTTTGAAATGAATTTGTTTTTGCCTTATATTATGTATCTGGTAATAGTTCCAATTTTGCTGGGTGAATGAAAGTTGGAATTTCTTAACTTGTAAAGCTGTGGTCAATTTTCTTAGCTAGTAATGTTGTTCTTTTTTCTATCTTAAACTTACAAGATGATCAAAATGATTTTCTTCATTTGCAGATTCTCAATTTAAATAAGACAGGCAGTTCTAGTTTGTCAGGTAGCAAGCCACGCAGTAGCAGTTTGGAGGCTCAGGTTCGCATTTGATAATTTTTTCTTGTTGCTGCTACTCATCTATTTATCTACAGATAGCTTTGAGAATGAGTCAACTTGTCTTCATCATTTGATTGTGGTTGAAATGTGCTTTCACTCTAAAGATTATAAAAATTCATTTTCTACCATTTTCCTCTCTGGTGATGGGCTTTGCGAAAGGGTTGGGACTGTATTTTTCTGGGTTGTAGATGTTTGCATTTTCTTGAAAGATAACTGTCCTGACTTTTATCACAAGGCACTTATACAAAAGGCGGGTTGAGATAGCTATAGGTAAAGGGTTTAGGGATAGTGATGATAGCTGATTGTTACGGTCCGCCCAATTTGCTTGCTAGAGTGGTCCAAATATGCACAAGGTTTGGCCTAGTTTTTAGAAATTATGCAAGTCCAAGCCCATTCTCTAGAATTCTCTAGCAAGCTAAAATACTAGAAAATCTCATGTAAATATCTTTGTAAATATCTAGATATTTTAAGTGATGATTCTAGATAACACATTTATACCGTCAGATGTCATAAATCTTGGTCGTCCATTTAGGAATTGGATTATTATAAATATCCCTCCAAGTTTCATTTGTAGGCCAAGTTCTACACAAGTAATTGTAAAGAGTTCTTGTGTAAAACAAAGCTTTCTCACCTAGCAACACTTGTCTCTAACCTTCTAACACTTATCTACTTTGCCTTTAAGCTCTTTTAACTCAACGATCCAAGCCTCTCAAACTTCCTCTTATGTGAAGCGAGCTAAAAACGAGACTTACTTAGTGATTTTTTGATTGAAGTTGTCTAAGTGCTGCACGAGCGTGTTGCGTAAATTCTAAGCTCGTGACAGTTGGTATCAGAGCGCGGTTCAAGTACAAGAGCGACATAAAATCAAACATTGAAGTGACTATGGAAGAGCAAGTTTGTGGACGAGAGGAGCAACCTTAGCCACAACCACGCCCACAAGGCAAGCATGGCAAGTCCAAAGCTCCACCCGCAGAAGCCTTGGAGTCTCGTGTTGCTAGCATAGAACAAGCTATTTCGGGGATGAACAATGTAATTGAAAGTCTCTCCGACTGTCTTGATGGTCTAGAGACGGACTATAGGGAAATCACTCAAGCCACAAAGTCCAGCATTCTCGAGTATAGCAAGTCCTACAAGGAGGAGCTTCAATACCTTACACGAGAACTCCACGGCTTGCGGACTTTTGTGGAGCATGAATTGTGGGCCATCCGTACCGAAGTAAAGGAGACTCGCACGGAATGGGAGAGGCACCATTGCGATTGAGCTAGCCCATCCTCTACAAGTGCTAGCGTGCTCAACACCATGCAAGTGCCTACTCCCGCCACTTACCATGGCACTCGCAATGCCACCGAGGCTGAGAACTTCTTGTTCAGTCTTGAGCAATACTTCGAGGCTAAGGGTGTCCACGATGATGCTTCAAGAATCGGCATTGCGCCCACATTCTTATGGTATGCAGCCCAATTATGGTGGCGCCGAAAGCATGACGACCCGTGCAAGGGCATGTCTTCTCTCCGTACATGGGAGGACTTTAAGAGGGAGCTTCGGAAGCACTTCTCCCCAAGCAATGTCGAAAAGGAGGCAAGGGGTCGCCTCTGTCGTCGAAAGCAAAGAGGTACCATCCGAGATTATATCAAGGAATTCACCACCATCATCCTAGAAATCGAGGACATGTCCGACAAGGACTTCCTTTTCTATTTTCTTGATGAGCTCAAGGATTGGGCAAGGGTCGAGCTAGAAAGGCGCGGTGTGCAAAACCTCGATGAAGCCATAGCTACAGCCGAGTCTCTTTCGGATTACACGTCCCAATCCAAGGACTAGAAGTCTAGCCATGGCAAAGATGGGGGAGAGTGGAGCACCAAAAAGGACTATGGTTGAAAGGAAGGTGGTGGACGTAAATCTTTCGAAGGGGACAAGCCCGACAAGCCTAGTAAAGGTAAGTCCGACGCCCCTAAGCCTAAGAGCCCTTGTTTTATTTGTGATGGTCCTTATGGATGCGCAATTGCCCAAAAAGGAAGACCCTCAATGCCTTAGTGGCTCAACACGAGGGCTCCCAAGGTGATAAGCCCCAAGTGGAGATGGGTTCTCTCCGCACAATTGGCACACTTAAGAGACTTACACATACCAAGAAGAGTCTCATGTATGTGAGCGTCAATATCAATGGGAAGAGTGTGCAGGCGATGCTTAATACAGGAGTCACGCACAATTTTGTTTCTATTGAGGAGGCCAAACGTTTAGGCCTCAAGTATAACAACGGAGAGGCACCATCAAGGCGGTAAATTCACCCGCCAAGGCATTTAGTGGGAGTGTCCAAGGCAACATTAGTGCAAATTGGTGCATGGAAAGGGAATCTCGATTTCTCTATCGTCCCCATGGACGACTTCCAAGTAGTGTTGGGTATGGAGTTCTTCGACCAAGTCCATGCTTTTCCTCTACCGGCCTCTAACTTCCTTAGCATCCTTGATAGGAGTCAATCATGCAGGGTCATGGCGGAACGTGTAGCCAAGGTCTAGAGCAAGATGCTATCCGCGCTACAATTCAAACGAGGATTGAAGAAGGATCCAAGCTTTCTGGCCACAGTTCGAGAATTGAACGATAGGGAAGATGTCACCATTGCCAAGGATCCAACACCAAAAGAGGTCCAAGCCGTCCTTGAGGAATATAAGGACGTCTTGCCCCAAGAGTTCCCAAAGAAGTTGCCGCCACGTCGAGAAGTGGACCATCAAATCGAGTTGGAGCCCGGTGCCAAGTCTCCAGCCATGGCCCTTTATCGCATGGCGCCACCCGAGCTTGCGGAGTTGAAAAGGCAACTCCAAAACCTTCTGGATGCGGGTTATATCCAACCTTCCAAAGCTCCATGTGGTCTCCCGTCCTCTTCCAAAAGAAGAAGATGGATCCCTCCGTACGTGTATTGACTATCGGGCGCTCAACAAGATCACCATTAAGAATAAGTACCCGATTCCTCTAATTGCGGAGTTGTTCAACCAACTTGGGAAGACTCGATACTTCACCAAGCTTGACTTAAGATCAGGGTACTACCAAGTGCGCATTGCCAAAGGGGATGAACCAAAGACAACATGCGTGACAAGGTACGGTGCCTTCGAATTCTTAGTCATGCCATTTGGTTTCACCAATGCATCCGTTACATTTTGCACTCTTATGAATAAGTTATTCCATTCCTCTCTCGATCAATTTGTTTTGGTGTACTTGGACAACATAGTGGTATGTAGTGCCACTCTTGAAGAGTATGTGCAACATCTTAAGCAAGTATTTCAAGTACTTCATAAGCATGAACTCTACTTCAAGAAAGAAAAACGTTCTTTTGCTCAAAGAGAAGTAGAGTTCCTCGGTCAGCGAATACAAGATGGGAGACTAATAATGGATCAAGCAAAGGTAAAGGCTATTCAAGAATGGGAGCCTCCCACAAAAGTACCGGAGCTACGATCTTTTCTTGAGTTGGTGAACTATTATCGGCGGCTTATTAAGGGCTATTCTGCCAAGGCCGCCCCACTCACGGATCTACTCAAAGAGAACCACATATGGCACTGGTCCGAAAAGTGCCAACACGCCTTCGAGGAATTGAAGAAGGCAATATGCGAAGAACCAGTGTTGGTGTTGCTTGATCATATGAAGCCATTCGAGATGCATACGTACGCCTCCGACTTTGTCATAGGGGGAGTTCTCATGCAAAAAGGGCATCCCATTGCGTACGAGAGCCGCAAGTTAAATGACACAGAGAAACGATATACAATTCAAGAGAAGGTGATGACGGCCATCATCTATTGCCTACGGGCTTGGCGTCACTACTTGCTTGGCTTGTCCTTTGTTATCAAGACTGATAATGTGGCAACAAGTTACTTTCAAACACGAAAGAAGCTAAACCCCAAGCAAGCTCGATGACAAGATTTCTTGGCCGAGTTCGACTATAGACTCGAGTATAAAGCGGGTAAGGCAAACGTTGTGGCCGATGCCTTAAGCCGCAAAGCGGAACTCCCCAACTTGAGTATAAGTTGTCCACAAAATGTGCTCATCAACTGCATCAAATAAGGCCTACAGCATGATCCTGTAGCCAAGAACCTTCTAAATTTGGCAAGTGAGGGGAAAACACGGTGCTTTTGGCTTGACGAAGGCCTACTCCTCACAACAGGCAACCGCTTATTTGTGTCAAAATATGGAAGCTTGCGGAAGAAGATCATCAAGGAGTGCCACGATTCCAAGTGGGTTGGGCATCCAGGTATGGCACGAACCCTTGCACTCGTGCAATATTCATATTATTAGCCTCAAATGCGGGATGATGTGAAAGGCTATGTGATGATTTGTCTTCTGTGCCAACAAGATAAAGTCGAGCACCAACACTTGGCGGGGTTATTAGAACCCCTCTCAATCGCAGAAAGGCCATGGCAAAGCGTGTCAATTGATTTCATCATGGCCTTACCAAAGTCTGAGGGGTATGGGAGCATCATGGTGGTAGTAGATCGATTTAGCAAATATGCCACCTTTATGCCCGTCTCCATGGATTGCACCATGGACGAAGCCGCTCGAGCGTTTCTCAGGCATGTAGTGAAACTTTGGGGAGTTCCACAAATATCATAAGTTATTGTGATCCTCGCTTCACCGATTGCTTTTGGAGGGAGCTCTTCAAGCTACTGGGGACCGACTTGAGCTTCTCAACAAGCTTTCACCCCCAAACCGATGGGTAAATTGAGCGCATTAATGTCTTACTCGAATTATACTTAAGGCATTATGTGAGCGCTTACCAACATGATTGGGCAAAGTTGTTAGATGTTGCCTAATTCTCGTATAATCTCCAAAGAAGTGAGGCTACCGGCAAAAGTCTATTCGAGATTGTAACTGGACAACTACCTATGATACCAAATGCCATAGCCTCAACATATGGGGGTAGTCCATTGCAGCGGCCTACAATCTCGCGAAGGAATGGCATGAACAAACCGACATTACGAGGCCATGTTTGGACAAGGCCGCCAAGCGAATGAAGAAGTGAGCGGACACAAGAAGACGACACCTTACGTTTCAAGAGAGGGACTTAGTCCTTGTAAAGTTACTATCTCAACAATTCAAGTCACTACGGAAAGTGCACAAGGGGTTAGTGCGGAAGTATGAAGGTCCCTTCCCAATTGTCAAGCGAGTAGACGAAGTGTTCTATCAAGTTCGACTACCCCCTAACCTCAAGATCCATCCGGTCTTCCATGTAAACTTCCTCAAGCCATACCATAAAAACAAGGAAGATCAAAGTAGAAGCGAGTCCAAGAGAGCGTGGAGTACATCCTTGTGGATCGTGTGATACGAAGGAGAGGAGTTTCACAATATGTTGAATACTTAGTCAAGTGGAAGACCTTCCGGACAGTGAAGCAAGTTGGGAACGCGAAGATATCTTGTGGCAATTTGGCGAGTACATCCAACGCTACAAGCAAGAGAGCGCGCCGAGGACGTCGCGGAATTAGGTGGGGGAGGATGTTACGGCCTGCCTAATTTGCTTGCTAGAGCGGCCCAAATATGCACAAGGCTTAGCCTAGTTTCTAGAAATCATGCAAGTCTAAGTCCATTCTCCGGAATTCTCTAGCAAGCCAAAATGCTAGAAAGTCCCATGTAAATATCTTTGTAAATATCTAGATATGTTAGGTGATGATTCTAGATAACACATTTAGACCGTCGGATGTAATAAATCTTGGTCGTCCATTAGGAGGTAGATTACTATAAATATCTCTCCAAGCCTCATTTGTAGGCCAATATCTAGATATGGGATAAGGTGTTGGGACAGTACTTTTCACTGACATTATGTCTGTTTACTTTGTTCCTTTTCTTTTTTGGCTTGTCAAAGGAGCTTATCCTTTTAGGAGGAGAGTGTAACTTTTGCTTACATTACTAGTGTAACATTAGATTATGTAAATGAAGGTCGTTGAACTTTTAACTTTTACAGGTGGAAAGTCTAAAGCAGCAGCTGGAAATCTTGGCATCATCGCATCCAATTACAATTGTCACCACAAGTGGAGCAGGTTCTTTTATATATGCTTGCTACATATGAAAGGAGAAAGTTGTTATGTGTCTTTCCATTTTGCATTTGTCCTAACTGGATTTTCGTATTAAACTGATGCCAATTATATTTCTTATATTTATATTTTTGCTGTGCAATGTATAATTCTATTAGGACTAAAATCAGTGAGCATGCCAATGAGCATTGATGTGCATTTGGGTTTCCATGTCTACCAATTTATTGGAACTTTTAGATTTTTAGAAAAAGCTGATCGGCTTATGGTTGCTCAGTAGAACATGTGACTGGCATTGATTGCTTTTTTCCAACTGTAAATTTGACTTTCGTTTGTGCATGAGTTGCTGTGATCCTGTTGTCATTAGTAAATGAAATCTTGGATTATTTTATTCTTGTTTTATATATAGCATCTAGGCATCTTGACAGCAAGAACTAGCTACCTCTCTTTTTTAAGTTGTTGTAATATGTTAATACTTAGTGTTTTTACTTGTGCTATCACGTGCAGGTGGTAGAAAATATGGTATACTTATAGTTGTTGTAGTAGTTGGATATGGCTATGTCTGGTGGAAGGTAATTATCTGGAAGATGGTTAAAATTTCTTTATAGCATAGTTTTTCCCTTGTCTTGGAATCAGCTGAATCCTTATATTCCTTAATATTTTCAGGGTTGGAAGCTTCCTGATATGATGTTTGCAACAAAGCGTGGTCTATCTGATGCTTGCAATTCTGTAGCTAGACAGCTTGAGGATGTATATAAATCAATCTCGGTAAGTCTCTCGTTTAATGATGTCATGTTTGACACTACTTTGAGATTAAATTTGTTGGGCATTTTTTTAGTAATTGATAGTGGAGCTATACAAAGTAGCATAGCATAGCATAAAGAACTCTTCAGAAAGTAACGTTATGGTGGTACTTGATTTTTGTGGTTGGGTAGAAATATGGTTTTTATTTTTTATTCTTTCTTTTTATTATCATATGTCATTCCCCTTTTTGTTTGGTTATTTAACTCGTAATGTTTTGGGTTAAAAAAAAATTGACAATGTTTACTAGGTTGGTGCCAGAGAAGTATTGAGTTCTTGTGCTGCCAATCATGAAAGATTTCTTTTGATATTTTAATATGAGATAATTGAGAATTTTAGTGTCTCAGGAGTAAATTTCTTCCTTTCTCTTTTTCTTCTTTTATTCCAGGCTACTCAGAGGCAATTATCTTCCAAGATTACCAGTGTAGATCGTGATGTGAATGAGATAGCAGAAATTTCTCAGGCTACAAAGGAAGAGGTGGGTCCTATATGGATATTGGCTAGACTATGTTTTAAAAGGTATAAATATAAAAGATACCATGAGTTTATTAACAGACTGATCTATTCCTTTAGGTTTCTCTGCTACGAGGAAGATCAAAGATGATTGGTCAGGAATTTCAGTCTGTTCGTGATGTGGTTCAAACTCTGGTTAGCCATCAGTAAAACTATTACTCTGTCTTTTTGCCCCATTAGTTTAAATATGTAGACCTGCATGTGTGACAAATACTGCTATTTTTTAATAATTATTTGGTTCTTTCAGGAGATTAAACTTAGTGAAATTGAAGGCAAGCAGGTACCTGTTATGTTAACAACCTAATTTACTCTGCAATAGTAATTCTGCACTTAATTATGTTAATTGTTATGGCTTCTGATTATCTGGTTAGGATATCACGACTTATGGAGTAAAGAGTTTATATGATCGTGCTCTGGGAATGGATATTGGTGGAACTACAGACCGTGTTCAGGCATGAAGATCTTCCTTTCATTTTCTTTTATACTATTAGCCAGAGATAAGATTCAGGCAATATTACTTAAATTGGATTCCATTGTCAAGTGATGGTTTATAATTAGTACAACAAAATATAATTACATAAGGCATTGAATTTTTCTAGTTAAAATTTTATGTTTTGTTGTTTATGTTTTGTGATTATCTTCGTCCTAATATTGTTTTTAGAATTTTTATGCAATTTAGATTTGCTTTCCAGCTTATTAAAACAATTTCTGTTTAACATAATTATTTTTCATGAATAATGTAGGCCTCGCTTCATAGTTTTTCCAGAGCAGCTCTTGAACTACCAGCAATTACACCATCATCAAGGGTAATTTTTATCCCTGAATTTTTGAATTTCTGGCCATAATGGACTTATCATGTGAGTAAATGACAGCTTAAGTTAAGCAGAAATGGACAAATCTTGAAGATTATTTTCTTACGAGTGGGTCTTCTGAGACAATTAAAACGATAGCATATAATAAAAAAAGGATAAAGGATTTTCTTTGTCTGTCAATCATCTTTTCCTCTGTACGAATTTGTTGTGATACTGTTACTGTGTCTATTTATATGCACCTTTAACTGGTTAGTAAGGTTACTTTGGAATGAATTTATTACTTTTTCAATTGGATTCTTTTTACTATTCAAATTTTTCACAGCCTTTACTGTTAACCAGTATGGGTCAGTGATTATTACTCAAGTTTTATGTGGCTGCTCCAAAGTGTCGAGTTTCAGAAATTGATCTGCTTTTCTAAGTTAGGCAGTCAGTTCAGTGCTTTGCTAGAATATGAGATCAGGTAAAAGAAACTGAAGATTGAATAATGCCTGCTCTAATGAATTGTGCACTACCTTGCCAGAAGAAAAAGCTTCTCTAGATGAACATACTTACTATTCTTACCTTTCTTTCTGGTTTTCAGTTTGCTTACTTTTCTTATAAATCTTTAATTGTGCTTTAGCAGACTGGGTCTCTGCCTCCTCCTCTATCTATTGGACCATCATCTCCGTCTGATTCCAATGGATCACAGAAGGTTTGTCTGCTTTTTACTAACATAAATTTAGTTGGGGATAAAAACAGTGAAGGAATCAAATGAGAAAAGTAGTTCTTCACTGCTTCTAAAATCTAAATTGTGCTGTCATAACTGTTGGATATCTATCCATGAACTATCGCAAGAGATTATTAACTAATTTTCTAGTATCTTGTTGAGTGTATTGAAAGAATGTAGTACAAAAACAAGTTTGGATTTAGCTAACTTGATGGGGCTTTTGATTTACATTGCATTCTTATTTTGTTGGATATGCCTTAGTGAGTTAAGCTCATCATGAACCTTTCTGCGGCTCGCTTTCCCTTTTACTGAGTAGTTTCTGGTGATAGAGAAATACATAGAGAGTTGTCTGTCTGTCATTTTTGTTCGAAACAAACATTTTTTCTTGCCCCTTTACTTTGATTTGACCTCTTGCAGGTTGAGAGGCCTCGGCACAATGCTGTTTCTGCCTTTGGTTTGAAGGTTTACCTTTAATATTTAACTTTCTACGTATTGTTGTTTCCTTTCATTCATATCTATCAAGTCTTAATGATTGCCTGTTTGTTTTCAGGAGTTCAATGGTGCCCCAGAAGTGGGTGAGTTGTCAAGCAGTCCTAGGGTTTCTAATGGGATTCGGGCTTCAGAAGAATCGAGTAATAGGTCTTCAAGTAATGGTTTGCATGGGCGGCATTATATTGCTAAAGTTCTGACAAGACAGCGCAGTGCAACAAACACATTTGCACAAGCAACTCTTTCAAGTGGGCAGCAATGCTGATGATGTTTTAAATTGATGACAATTGAAATTCGGATATGATAAATAGTTTGATATTAGGTGTGGCTTTCTTGAGACCGTCCCTCACTTAGATAGAGATAAAAAGTTGCCCAAGCCGAATTGATGGAAGTTGGACTGGGTACCGAGTTTTGTAGAGATTCTGTTAACGTTATAACAGTTAAAATTTATAATTCTTGTTATGTATAACAATCGATGGAGCCTTTTTTTTTTTTGGGTCTATAAGAATATATGGTCTTGGAAGGGCTGTAGCAGGGAAAAGAGGACTAGGAGGCATTAAAGTTGTCTATTCATTAGAATAAAAGAAAATCGTTTTTTTGTTGCCATGGTTTGGATTGGATTTGATGTGCATGCTACAGGATGATCTACATAAACACCATCCTTTTTAGCTGTCAAGCCAGTCATAGATGTAGATTTTGTGAACAACTTAGAAAACTTTCCTAAAAGCTTTGTAAACTCTGTCAAAATCAATTCTTTCCCTTGGGAAATTGAAATAAATAACCATTTCTTTTAATTCGGCTGTTCAATTTTGGCAATAGACTTACCGGCACTTAATTAAGGAATTAAATAACCATCTTATGTTGTACGGTCGTTATGTCAAATTTCGTTCGGTTATGTATTGCGTGTTTTTTTTTTTAATTTTTAATTAGATATAAAAATATGAGGGATTTGAATTAGTAAAAATATGTTTGATTATATGGATTTTGTGTTTTTATTTGAAAATAAATGATAGTAAAAAAACTAAAAAATATATATCTTTTTTATTTTCAAATATTGTATAATAATAAAAATATTATATTTGTTAAATAATATAATTTATAATAAAAAGATAAAAATATTTAAAAATGAAGAAAAGATAAATTAGGTACAATAAGAGAAAAAAGAGAAAATCATTTTTTTTGTTATCATATTTCTTTAAAATTATGGTGTGTTCTTTTTGTAATTTTGTTTTCAATTGAATTTAAGAATATGTGATTGATGTTGATTTTTTTTAAATATTAAAAAAAATATATAGTTGATATTAAATATAAAATATATTAAAAAATATGTAACAAAGGAAACTGAATTTGAACAAGAACTCACTCCTATACTTTACATGTGCGTGTTGCGTATAACTTTTGTATTTTATTTGTTTTGAAATAAAAATGATTGAGCAAACACTTGTTACGTGTCTCACGTGATACCCGTGTATCTAGCTCGTTCGAAATTGCATGTTAAAAAGACGGTTGTTCGGCTCATGAACGACATGTCGTCCAGACGTCATCTCTAAGACTCCCGACGGCGTCTTGTTTCCCGCCATTTTACTTCTTTGGCGCGCTCTGCTATAAAAACCTGAAAAGGAGCAGTCTCCTCCTCCATTGCATCGCCACTGACTGAAAGCAAGAGAGAGATTTAAAAAAAACAAATGGAAATAGTTCGATCTCAAAGGACGAGAACAAATCATCAAAATGACGCGGTTTCTACTCTCCCTCTCTACCGCTCCGCTCCTTCGCTTGAAGTCAGACTCGAAGATTTCGAGCTCTACGCTATGGATCGCCTCCGAGGTACTTCAGTTCCTTAATTTTGCCGTAATTTTTAACTTCCTTGAAAGCTTATTTTCTCTGTTAATGTTTCTAATGCACTCGCAGAATGTGGAAATTTTTGTTTTCATTTTAGTCTATTTAGCTCTTGATCTTGTCGCTGTTTGGTTTCCTGGAAAACTTTGGAGAAGAAACAGGGATAAGTAAAGTACAACGAGAAATATACTACTTAAATTTCTTTCTTTTTGGTGTGCCACTTCAAACTTTGTGCGAATCATTGAAATTTAGGGTTTAACCTTTTTTATTCGGAAATCAATGTGTTTCGATGCTCGTTTTAATTTTGAAAAACGAAAAACGAAAAGAAGAAACACTAAACGTATTGAATTCTAAGCTGTAATATATTGGAAGTTTCAACATTTGAGACACAGTAACGCTGAAATTTATTCTCTAAGGTGCTAAAGATTAAATTGGGTGAATTCCTTGTTATTTGGCTGCTAAATATAAAATGAACATACACTTAAACCGTAATTTTCTATTTATTTATTTTTTTTCTTTTTCCGATTCACTTGACATTCCGATAGATTGTTAACAAATTTAAATTGCGGCTTGCTTTTAGGCTCTAATCATGATGTTCTTATTGCATGAGCTTGATGCAGTTCTTAAAGGAATCTCTGATGGGTTGTCCCGAGGAAAGAAACCTGAAGAAATGGAAAAATTGGTACCAAGAAAGAAAAAATTTGATATATTTGTTTTCCCATTTTAAAACTCCCATTTCTCAATTTTGCTTCTTGGATTTGGGCAGGTAAGCGATTTGTGGAAAGCTAATATGAGGCATCTAGAGGCATCTGAAGTTGTCAACAAGGATATAATATCTCATTTTGTCCTGCGTCTTGTGTATTGTAGAACGTAAGCTTGTGAAAATTTAAATATAGTTTTATGCTTGTTATTTTTCCTAAATTTTGTGTTAAGCATTGTTTTATTCTTGTTATTTCTCCAAATTTGTGTGTTCTAGGGAGGACTTGAGAAAATGGTTTCTTTCCATGGAGACTGCTCTATTTCGCCATCGTTTTCGGCTTGAAAGCTCTGATGCTCAGGTAAGGTTTTCATTTTCCTTCGTTCTTAGCTTTCTTTGCAGACTGATGCTGATTGATTGTGTATCATGCTTCTGAGTTGGCAGAGGGCATTGATGGGAGAATTTGATCTTCCATGCAAAGCCGTTAGCAGTGCAGAGCTTGAGGTAATCATATTCCATCAATTTGTAAACATTTGTAAACAAACTTTACTGCATCATTCTTGGCAAATACAGGCGATTGCATGAAAGTGCTCACTAATATAATAACAATAGTACTTGTGATTCTCTGCAGAACGTAAAAGACAAATTGGGCCAAGTTGCACGTTCAATTGGTCAGCCTTTACCCACTGGTGAGTAGATTTTGCTCTTGGCTGGCCACTTTTCTACAAACTAAGGTTCATATTTTTCTTTTTATCTTTCCGCGTTAGTTATTATGATGCTGCAGCTATCATAGTTGAGTAATTTCTTACTTGTGAAATCTGAAGTTGGTTTAATATAAATAAACCAAGATTAGGAGTTTACCACTTGCATAGCATTTACATGTAAATTTTTTTAGCAGATGAAGTTTATGGCCTAACATGCCTTTTTTTTCCCCTCTCTTTGCAGCTGATGCTATATTCTACAAGGTATGCTTTAACTTTCTTTGACTATTTTTTATCTGTATAAGTAATGCGAAAAATGGTGGAGGAAGGAAAATTGTATCATAGGATAGGATCATGGGAAAAAATTTTCCTCTAGTGTTTGAATTTACAAACAAATTTAAACACTATACAAAACTTTTCTCTTTTCTGTAATAATTCGCCAATTGTAATTTTTTATTAAATTGTCTGATCATTGACTTCGTTACTAATTGGATGGGCGTTGGAAAATATATTGCATAGTGTTCAACTTTGTCATGAGAACTAGGTCAGTGTCATGATTTTGAAGTCTGTTCATGTCTGAGAATGAGAATCTTTTCTCTTAGTCCTAGAGGGAGAAACTCAAGGTATCATCTGGCTTACTTGTTTTTACTTGTCCCACATAATTGAAGGTACCTTTTGAAGAAGTTCCAGAACTTGTTGCTGGTCGTAGGGTATTTATCCATAAAGGGTATGCTTATGTTGCTATGAATCAGGTGAGTACTTTCCTTCCTGTTAATTTATGGACATATTAAGTGTTGGATTTCATCAATATTATTGATGCTTATGTGGCTTTTTCATCTTATTCATAGGTGGTTTCCCTAGTAGTCACACAATTTCGCAGTAATATATCAAAGGCACTCATTTTAACAAACAGGTTTAGCTTCAAAGCTTTCTATTTTTAAGTTTGGAATATCTATGTTGGTCTTTTTCATCTTGCAGTATAGCAACTGAAAGTAGATAAATCACCACAATATGCTGCATGGTTCATCATTTAGATTGGGTGGCAGAATAGACAATATTAGTTTATATAATCTGTTGTGTAAGAAAAGATACACTTAGTTGGAACTAATTCATGGTTTTGATCTATCTGCTTTGTGCTAGCAAGAGGTAAGATCCTTGAACTTGAGATGATCAAAACAGCACTTTATGTACTTGTTATGGGGTTGTAATCAGTACTGCAAATCTCATTATTATCATTTTATATTAACTGCAGCAATTGTGGCATTATCACTCTTGCCATTATCTATATGCATTGGAAAAAATGATGATTGGTATTGTTAATTGCATTGTTTGTTTGTTCAAACTCTTAGAAGAAAAGCTTGTGCTTGCAGAAAATGGACTTCTACAATCAGAGAACAAGAGAAGGATCGGTTGACCCCTGTGAGTATTAAATTTTGAACCTTGTTTATTGAAATGGACTTTTGCCTATGTTCATATTTTTTTCTTTGGTGGTGCTTAGATTGTGGAAGCCTTGTGCACAAGCTATTTGGGTCCTGACTATTCTCGGGTAAATTTACGAAATATTATTAGCTGTGCTGGCATTGGGTCACAGATATTGAAGTTTATTCATCTGAATTTGACTTTCTCTGCAGCCAAAAGAATACGGTGAGATATCAATTAATGACTTGGATCAATTAGCTGAGAGTTCATTTCCTCTATGTATGCGCCACCTATTTGACAAGGTAAAACTTTGGTTTTAATTGCAGTTTACTTTTATTCTCTTGAGTTATTTCCTGTCTTTATTTTTTTTTTCTTCTTTCTTCTTAAATGTTGTCCATATATTTTGTTTAATAAATTGTTTTTTGCCACCTATGTGCAGCTGAGAGAAGATCATCACCTGAAGCATGGGGGAAGAATGCAATTAGGTCTCTTTCTTAAGGTTGTGTTTTACTTTGTTCACGTGTATGAAAGAGAGTGCGTGCGCCTTTTTTTTATTTATTTTGTTTTTGTTATTATTATTTTTATGAAGCCTAGGAAAATAGATGATGGAATATAGAACCCTTATCTTGGCATGTCATACATGTTCACTGCATATGCACATTGAATACTCAGTTATTAATACTTCTGTTTGGAGTTTATTTTGTCTTCAGTTTGCTCCATCAGTTATAGATACTTGTATTTGGTGTTTTTTTTTCTCTATTTATGTGCATATAGCTTTTGTGCTTGTCCAAAAATTTACATTCTAAATTTAACTTAATTGACAACTAATTTGATAAACTGAAGCCTCACTATGACATGGTTAATGGTTGCATTCTTGAAATGAAAAACTGAAGCCTCATAGATGAGCAATCAAAAATGAAAATTACTTATGAGTGTGAAATCTTCAAATGTATTTGTGGATAATGTAATGTAATGTATTTTCCTGAGATTTTACTCTGTGGTCTTCTAACTTTTCTTGGTGTTTCTTCATTCATTATGTTTAGGGTGTTGGGTTAAAGCTTGAAGATGCTCTAACATTCTGGAAAGCTGAGTTCTCCCAAAAAGTAAGTTTCATTGCCAGAAAAGCATTCTGTCAAATTATGGTACACTGGTGCATCTGAAGTATTTTGTCTACCAGTATTAATATATTTTCCCTTGATCTTTTGTTATTTATGCGCTTGTTTTTCATTTCAACTACAAGCAGAAAAATAAAAAAGAAGTCAATTTTGTCTTCTTATTATAGTTGAAAAATAATATGTGCTTAATTTCATCTCTGATTTCCCCGCATTGTGCTAAAATATATGGAAAAATCTGTGCAATTCGTTTGGTTAAAGGATAATAGTGCATAAAAGTATCTTTTCTCTGTCTTATGCCCCACCCCCTTCCTCCTATTTATGTGAGATTATTATTATTCATGTTATGTTACACATTCCTCTATATAATCTTTTGGTGTCTGCAAGCTACATCATATATGATTGTACTGCTTAATGCTTATCTTTTATGTCAAAGGTTGGTGCGGAGAGGTTTGACAAAGAATATGCATACAGCATACGCCATAATTATGGAAGAGAAGGGAAGAGAACGGTAAGATATTAAAATTTTATTGAGTATGTAGATACCATTTTAGATTGCGTTGTGGTCCAATTAGAGACAACAGAATTGAGGTGACAAGAATTTTATGTTCTGTTAACTGTATCAGAAATGTTAACAGCCTTGGAATTATATTAAATCTTCTATCCTTTATTTACTCTTTGAGATTGAGTGCAATGACTTCATCTAATAAAATTGTTTATTTATGGTAATTGCAGGATTATACACCTTATTCATGCCAAAAAATAATTTCATCAACTCCTGGTGTGGGGGATCATCATGGTTGCCCCTACCGTCATTTCAGGTTAATTCTGTAATATTATATATTTGTATATACCTATATCTATATCTATTCAAGGACATTCAGCTAGCCACATGGAAAAATGATGTTCTTGACAAGTTCAATGGAAATAAGTTCCTCAAGTTGGTTTAGATGAGTATCTTATACTCTAAATTGTCTATGTTACTTAGGTCATCTGTTTTATTTATCATTATCTCCATTCTGATTATGGTGATACAGGACCTTCCAACTGCAAACTTGTGCACTGATTTTTTAACATGTCACATGATTTTTCTTGTGGCTTTTCATTTTTTGTGGAACAGCGAGGAAAACTTAAGGGCTGCTATTGGTAGAATGGGAGTGGGTAGTCGTGCAATGGAAGATATAATCGATAAAGTGCGAAACAGGCATTATCAGGTCATGCATAACCAGCTGTTTTATACTGCTTCTAGTTTGTCTAGTTATGTTTTACACGAAGACTTGTGTTTGTGAATGATGTGGTAAAATTTTGCAGTTGGCATGCACCTTAACATTTGAAGCTGTTCATGGCTCATCATGTGATGCCGGGATTAATCACCCAAACCAATACTTCAGTGACGGCCAGAAAGTTTTGCAATCAAAGGTAGATGTGTAATTTGAGATTTGCTTCACTTCATTCCTGATAAGATGAACTTGTTTTTAGAGTCAAATATTACTTTGCAAAGCTGCATGTTTAATCCTGGCCTTATAAAGTTTCCAAATATGTTGTGTCTCGGGTGCACATGCAAATAATTTGCCAACTAGCATTTTTTCTTTTCCAACATGGAGATACATTTCAAGGAGATAGGATTCATTTCCCCTTGTTTGTGCGGGCCACTTTTGTCATTAATGTTATTTGGAATGTGGCCCAATCTAAACAAGATGTGTCCAGTGACATTAAATAGTTGACCCTAGTCGTCTTTCAGACAGTCAAATCTTCAAGGTTTAAAAGGCTACATAGAGGAAATTTTAACATTGTTTTAACTCATTTGTACCTTATTTGTCAAGATGTTCCTATTAAACATCTCTTAGTCACTTCTATGGTTTTAACATCTGACTGCCTTAGGATTGGAGTCACCATGTGTGAAAAATTTTAGATTTTGTCACATAACTCGAATGTCTTTGAACGATTTGCCTCCTTTGATTTCTGGATTGACAAGGTAGTCTGAGGTTGATTGAGGCATAAATCTGTAGCCTTAGCTTGTTCCAACTCAGCCTCTGCTTACTGGTCAATTTATTCAGTATATGAACTTCTTAGGGAACTTAGATCCTACCTAATAGCTGGTTTATACTAATCATGACCTTGACTCCACTGCAATTCTATAGAATTGAGAAGAAAAAAAAAAAAAAAAAAAAAGAAGCAGCTTGGGCCTGCTAGTCCCAGCTGTTCCTGCATTTAGTTTTAACCATGCGGATGGAGTTAGATTACCAGCCCAAAAGATCTGTTTGTACTTAGTTTCTGTTTAAAGTGCCGAAGTTTTTGGGAACTCAATATGCGGCCCTAAGGACCTTTGGGTTGGTTGGAAGCAATCCAATATATTTTAATTATGTGTTTCACCTTCTTTCCTTTTCAGAGCAATGCTGCGGCATAAAGAGACGGAATTTCCGGGGTCTCTAGTGATTTCTAATGCTTGGCCCTTTTGAGGTATGTATATATATATATATATATTTAATATATTTTGGTAGACCGATCACCCTGATAGTCTTCACTTTTTGAAATTTGTTTATTTATATTAAAAAAATGTGTTAGGCAACTTGAAGAAGTTATGTATTCTAATCCAATGATCTGAACTGAAATAATCAATTGTTTATTAACACCTCCAAGCCTCAAAGTAGTTTTTCTGGCCAAAAGATGCAAAATGGCATAGGATTAATTATAGCTACTCTCTACCCTACCACTACAGGAGAGTGCCCCATAGGCACTTAAAATTTGTTAGAGGAACCGTTGGTATTTCTTAGGGGATTACCCAATAGGATAAATACAGCAAATTGGTGGTTTGACACTCTTTCCGTCCCAAGAGTTTGGTTGGCTGATGGCAAATGCCTCACCTAACAACCCTTCAGTTGTAGTTAGTGAGCATCTGATAGGAACTTGCGTTCATGGGGCACTGGGTTCTGGCATCAACATAGCCCTCCTGGGACCAGCTCTTAAATTCACCAATTTTGCCGTGTGTTCACCTCTGTTTTATTTAAGGTTTAATTAATTGGATTAGTTGAGCTTACTGGTGGTGGTGGTTAGTCGTAAGTAAATCTAACCAAATGTTCTGAGAAAAACTTTCCTAGAAAAGCTAATTTTTTTTTTTCTGAAATTTGTTAATTTAGTTGTATAATATGGGCATGTTTGAACGCTATATTTACCGACCATAAAAGAAATGCAGATTTTATGTTTTCTCAACTCTCAAAATTGATATATTGTGTTTGCTTTTTAGATTTTCTCCAATTTTTCAGGGGGAAAGCATAATAAAGCATATCCCACTTGGGTGAAAAACATTTTTATTACCGTAACGTTTACAATCTATTTAAAATTGTTAATCATTTATTATACTTCTTTTCAGGTGAGCCTTGGAGTATGCAATCATATATATCCACATGCCTCTGATAAAAAAGCATGGTTTATTGTAGCTAATTATTTATTAATTTATTAATTGCATATGCCTTTTTTTTTCCCTTTCGGTGATGAAACATGAAAATGGAAAATGTTAAAAGTTATTGGCTGCGAGTATTATAAGTTGCAGATTTCTGGTTCCTGGTAAGTTGGTAACTGGTAACTGCCCATGTCATCTTACTGTCTTCCAAATTTAGAAATTTGATAAACCAAACCCTTTGAACGATCAGAAACACAAAACACCTGGAAGAAAGTACGTTTGAGTTATAAGATTAATTTAAATTGACTTGACGATCTTGATCCGGCCGATACCTTGACCTTTTGGTTATGGTATTGACTAATTAGCAATATATTTGTGCCTTTGGTATAAGGATTTGGTATGTATCATGTTCATGTATGATACCTCACAAGGCACAACTTTATCCTTTACAGTTTTTCGTTTGACCCGGGCTGTTTACAATCCTAAACTTTAGTTTAATGGAGCTGTTTCACGGAAGCTTAGAGGACAAGTTTGTCTGGAAGAAGTATTTTATATATATATAAAACATTTGGAATATTCCTTCAAATAATTGTGTGAAACGAAGGCGAAGTGTGGTGCTATAATGATTTATACAGTAACTTGGATGATGGGACCCAATTAACTTTGTTAGGTCCTAATTTATTAATTCAAAACTCTTCAAGTAGGAGGGGGTGGGGCTTCACCTTTTTAGAGTGCATTAATTAATTAATTGCATGCTCTCCGTTCTCTATTCACACTTCAAATTATGAAACAAACGAATATACAATGACTTGTTGAAAAGTTTAAGGCACAGTTGACAAGTCTACCAAGCCTAGGAGAAAAAAGTAGCATGTTCTTTATGACCTAGTGTTGTTCGAAAAGCCTTTGCTACGCTGGACCACTACCACAGTTTCCATTTTTGTATCTGCTTCTTCTCCCTGAGTGTCCAAGACAGGAAGATAAGAGTATGGTGATTATGTAAATAAATATTTTAGTAATTGTGGGTATGGCTTGATGCTTAGCTTCTTATTATCTTGACTTCAAATGTAGGCCTGGTGTGTATTAAGTTTTGTGCCAAAAACTCAAAACTATATGGGCATAGCTTTTCCTTTACTGATGGCATGGTTTTGAAATCCAGTAAGAATATAATAATCACTGTAACTCTAAATACAACATACGGGATGTATTGTGTCCACTTGTATTAATTTTATTTTAATGCACAAAAATTCTTTATTCAAATTGGAGATCATGATAGTTGAGATTAATATGATTAGAATGTAACAAATAAAACAAAGCTAGACCTGAGACCAGAAAAGGCTTGGTGCAACTGCAAGGGTTTTTTGTTTGTTGAAATTTAGAAAAAAAAAAATAAATGGTGAGATTTTGAATTCTGACGACAGATAATGTTAATCCAGCAAATCATTTCATTTGGAAAACTCAAAAAGACAAAGTATATCAGGCGCAGACTCTCAAAAGATTGGCAAATGGCAATCATGATGTCATCTAGTTCTACAATTTTAGCAAATGTATGGTTGCTCGTGCAACAAAGTTAGCAATATTTTCCCAAAATAAGAAAAATATAAGTGGTTCTGCAACTCATACATAACATACCAGAGGTCAATCAAGACTTGGGTTGACTTGATGTATTTTCATCTTACAAATTTGTACACTCAGAATCCAGAAGGCAACAAAACCTAATGAAGGGAGTAATGAGGACCCAGAAGAGAAACCCAAAACCAAGAAACAACAACGTCATGGAATGGAATGCAAAGTAGCAAAACTGAAAACTCTATCACAAGAAACTCGCAAGTCATACAAACTCTTCTCCCTTTCCACTCCTTTGTACCGTACTTTTCTTTATCTTTCTTTGAAAGTTGAAAGCAACTACACCCTGTCCCTTTCTTTGCCACTCGTTTTTTTGGCTTTTGTTTCTTTAACTCTTTTTTTTTTTAATTTAAAAATTAAATAAAATTTCTCTACATTATTTTACATACTTTTCTTCTCTTCGTACAAGACTGCTGCAACTGCAAGCCTAAAAAGGAAGTAGAAGGAGGCTTGGAAAGACTATCTCCTTGCCTTTCATGGTTATCTTCTCTTGTCACTCACTCTCTCTCTCTCTCTCTCTCTCACTTGTTTGTAGTTGAATACATTATCCATTATTCTTGGTGTTACTCTCAATAAGTGTTCTATTTGATACTCCAATTAATCTCTAGCTCTTGTCCCTTCCATTCATGGTGTTTCTCTCTACTCTACACCATTAAGGGAACCGTTGGACGTGGATTAATGACTAGTAAGTCAAGCCCTCTTGTCGCCTTCTTCTTCTTCTTCTTCTTCTTCAATTCGTGAACTTTTTGTTTCCGTACTTTGACAGTATTAGTAGTTTGTTTCTGTTTCTCTTTCAGTTCTTGCTTAATCACACAACAATCAGTGAATCTTCCCGCCTTTTTTAAGTTTCTATGCAACTGGGCAGTGTGGTAGCTCTTCTTGCTTGATTTTTGGGACTCTCAGGTTACCTTCATTTAATTTTTAGCATTTGTCGAATCTATTAAATTCTTTTTTTTTTTCCATCTTTAGCGATTTACCTTTTTGTTTTTGTGAGAGGTTTTATTCCTGTTGTTATAATTCTAGCTAGCTTACATATATGTCTATGAAGTAGAAACATTATACAATTTGGATGTTTAATTTTTGGTCACTTACAACTCTGCTTGTTGCGGTTGAAATCATTTTATTTTTACAACTACAAAAAGTTGTAGTAGTTTACATGATTATGTACTGTCCTCATTCTTTGTTGTTTTTTTTTTCTCTTTTATGTATATGTAATTTTGGCCCACTTTTGAAGAGATTTTTTTTCTTTTCTTCTCTAGTTTACCACAAATTTGACACAAAAAAAAAAAAAAACAATTTCCCGAGTTTTAGCCGTAATATCTCAATACTTATTTTTGGTGTTTAATTTATTCAAACATGAAAAACTTTTGCCAACAAAAGAAGATGAAGAATGAGAAAATAATTTTAGTCTATAAATGAATTTTATTTGTGTTTTGGAACAAAAATGGAAAAATGGAGAATTATTAGTTTGTCTAGAAAAATCCTAGCTACTGGGTACTTTTTGGTTTAGACTTGGGCATAGAATGCCGACTCCATTGATGTGACATGTATGTATCGCTATACGGATAAAAGTACAAAGACTATCAAACCCTTTCAACTCCCTCTCTTTAATTTACAATCCTTTACTGCAAATTTTACAAGTACTTTCCCAACATTCTGAAAATTTGTTATGTGCCTTACAAAAATGTACGTTCTCTCTTCTGTTTGATGATATAAACAACCTATGTATTTCACATGATAAGTTGTTCTATAATGTTGATAATTGAACTAAAAGAAGACTAGGAAGCTCATACATGAAATTATATATTTGATTTTGTTCTTGCTCCCAATTGTTGTGTAAAATTTTGTAAATAGTTTCAAGGATTGAATGTGAGGAGAAAACATAAATTGGAAAGGAAAATGGTCCATTGCAAGAGGGCATTCTCCAAATTGCATTAGTTGCCGGGTCCAGCCGCTTAAGTGTGGTCCACGCTGGTTGGTAGGCATTGTGCTTTGCAGACTCAAAGCTTGGAAGTCAGGGCAGTTGGGAGGACTGGTTAGAGCAGAAATTTAAGGATTCTGGGGTCTCTTTAATGGAATTATCAGCATCTGGTTCTTCAAAGAGGGCCAGAACGCCTGGCAATGGAACCCAAGTCCCCTCCTGCTTGGTTGACGGTTGCACGGCAGACCTTAGTAAATGCAGGGACTATCATAGGCGCCATAAAGTGTGTGAGATTCATTCCAAGACCCCAAAAGTTACTATTCAGGGTCGGGAGCAACGTTTCTGCCAGCAGTGTAGCAGGTAAGAATAAGAATGCTTATGAAGTTAAAACTAGATAGATGTTTTGCAATCATTTTGCCTTTCTATTTTTTAAACTTTCCACAATTTGTCTGTTACTCTATTGCTTCTAAGCTGAAATGGCAGCCATTAACTATCTTTAGCTCTGTTAATTTTTTTATGCCACAGATTATTCTTCATAACACCAACCTGACTAAAGAATTTTTTTTTTTTTTTTTTACCTCTCTTAAAGATGCATTTTTTTCTGTTCATTTATATGCTTTGACTTTAGTTTGTAAGTAACGAAGTTGGGAAGTATTGTTTCTCTTTTCCACAATTTACCAGGTTTCATTCATTGGTGGAATTTGATGAGGGAAAGAGAAGCTGCAGGAAACGGCTTGATGGACACAATCGACGCCGTAGGAAGCCTCAACCAGATGCCTTGTCCCTAAATTCTGGGAGGTTTCTTTCCAATCATCCAGGTCCCCATTATTCTCCTAATCTGCTAGTTTAATCATATATTGATTACAGTAATGAATTCTGTGTTGCAACAATTCGAATTTCCATACATTAGCATAACTGATTACATTTTGTTTCAACTAAGAAGGAACTCTGTATGCAGGTACTAGATATATACCATTTGGTGGCTCTCAAGTATTTTCTGCTAGTGCAGTAACTGCTGCTTGGGCAGCTGGGGTTGTCAAAGCCCGAACTGAAGTGATGCTTCACAACCACCATTCTCAGTTAGACTTCAGTAATGGTAACTTATTTCAGGAATCCTCATCACACGACTACAAGGAAGGGAAGCAGTTCCCTTTCTTGTTAGGCACCAATTCAACGCTCCCTGGAGCGTCGGTCTGTCAACCACTCCTGAGTCCCAGTTCCTCTCCGTGTAATGGTGTCATCAGCGGCCAGAAAGTGTACTCAAATGGGTCAAACAAAGCAGTCAATTCTGGTTGTGCTCTCTCTCTTCTGTCATCACCGCCGGCTGAGACTCGGGAGACTGGTTTGAGCCGTTTGGTGCAGACTGACTCAATCCCCCCAGCTCAGTCTTTGATGCCAAGTCTGAACTACAGTGGTCTAGGAGTGGATGGTGAGCCAATAAGATCTTCTTTGGTCTCTGATGGCAGTAGCAATGCCAGCCTCCATAGCCAGGATATTTTTCAGAATATTGGTCCTCATGGGTCATCCACAAGTGGAGCTCACCAAACACTCAACTTCTCTTGGGAGTAGTAGTTATGTGCCTTTCCTGGTGATACGATAAGGTTGAAAATAATTAATAAAATGTGATCACGAGCACTAAGATTTCTGAGATAATACTTGCATGTATGTGCTCTTTTAGAATCTATGTAGCCTCACAGGCAGAAGGATCTTTTATTCTTCCAAATGCCACCAGTTAGTAAGCGTACCTATTTCTCTCTGATTTGCTTGTTCCCAATGTGATGCTATAAGCTACATAAAATCTTAATTGTTCTTATTTTTCATCTGCTCTTGCTATAGCAAGCTCTGCTTCTGCAGGGCTGAATTTCATGCTTATTGACCATTGTATCTTGTCCCTAAAATGATGAAAGCTGAAGCAAGAATAACAATTCCTCAGTCACTGTACATGAGGCATTGCTGTCAATGTCCTCGTCAGATCAAACATTATATATTGTCTTTGATCGAATTTCTTTGATATTAATGGAGTCAACAAAGAAAACAATGCCGTCAGAAGTTTATCGAACTCCGCTTCTCCATCCTCTCCCACGAACCATAGCAGGTTTCGAGCTACTTGATATAGTGGATGTTCTCGTATTGATAACAAAAAACATACAATTCTGAATTCAATCTCTCTTGTAACAGACTCCAACTTTTCTACATCTAAAATTTTTTCGGACATGTTGTTACACTTATAAACTGTTTCTTGATTCATTGCTTTCAAGTCATGTCATTGATGTGGCTGGTTATAAGTATAACAATATTCATTTAAAAATGACAACCGATCATCCTGAAACAACACAAATTGGTTTTAAAAGAAATTTAAAAAAGTCCTTGCTTGCCTGTTCGAGAAAAGTCATGAACAACATGAAAATCATTTTATGTAACTCTGTTTTAGTTACTAGTTTGATATCAATTGACAACATATTACACGAATGGCGCTCATCTATGATAAAGCAAAGCCATTGGCTAGGGACTCTGGAGGTAAAATGGTTCAGCAGTTCCAGAGTTTCCAGAACGATACCAAAGTATTCCTTATTTCCTTGCATAAAAGCCTTAGTGTTTAAATATGTTCCATGTGATGAAAATTTTGTTCAAGTACAATTATTTTTTTAAGGATATGGACATCAATTTCTGATTTGTTACTGTTAAGTCGTATCAACATATTCGACAAAAATATATATACAAAACAATGTATTTATCATTTTATCCTCCCAATGCCTGTGTTTATTCTTTTATTACTAAAAACAAAGAAACAACCAATTCTCTTGATGCTGCGAAATTGGCTGGTGTAAAAGAAAGCATATTCGTCGGGCATCATGATTTGTGTTGGTACTGCAAAACGGTGCGTCAGAATTTCCTCATCA
Source organism: Boswellia sacra (assembly GCA_013180625.2). Lineage (NCBI taxonomy): Eukaryota > Viridiplantae > Streptophyta > Magnoliopsida > Sapindales > Burseraceae > Boswellia > Boswellia sacra. The sequence goes on along the minus strand of SNVD02004466.1, from coordinate 159,989 downwards.
AAATCCTAGCAACATTTCACAAACGACACTTTCTGTCACTACTCGTTTAGAAGAATCATCCCAAGGCATCCAAGTGTCGCACAAAATTTCGGTTAGGCCTGCCTATGAAATGAATGTCGGTTCAGGCCTGCAGACAGTCACTGCCTGCCCAATTTGCCAATGGGTTCAGACCGATCGAAGTTTTCGTTAAGGATTGGCTTAATAGTCAATTAGTTAGCTTTCATAAAGAGATTCTTATGGTACGGAAGTTAAAAGAGCTCAAAACCGATCGAAGTTTTCGTTTAGGATTGGTTTAATAGTCAATTAGTTAGCTTTTATGAAGAGATTCTTATGGTATGGAAGTTAAAAGAGCTTAAATCTTTCGGCCCTTTTAACGTAGAAACATATCATGGCTCAAGAAAAGCAAAAGCAACTCCATATCTTTCTGCCTGTTGTGAAAATATCTTCAACAAGTCCTCCATGATCCACCTCTTAGAAAACAAACAGTTCAGAGCTTTAAACAAATAGGTGGGAATATTATCCAACCCCTACACAATCTCTGGGATAATCGACTGTCAATTATTCTAGATAAAATAGCTTAAAATTGTGTAGGACCAACCACATAGTTGATGTCTATCTCAAACAAATTTTGCCCAATTCACACCCCATCACCAAGCTCTATATATAACGAGCTGATAAACTTGTAAGGGACACAGCAGCAAGGTTGCACTTACATTTACACATTTCGTTTTGACTTGCAGAGACGGACATAATTCAGAATATGGAGACAGAACACAAGCAGCAAAAAGGGTTTCTTAGAAACAAGCTGGCAAGGACTTTCTGTAGAGTGACCAAGCGTAGCTTGCCAGTGCAATATGGTAGCAGCAACAATGGGGTGAGGCCTACTCCCATCCCATCATCTACCATAAATGGTTCTGTTTATTACTTAACTCACCATGATCAGCTTTCGAACACTTCGTCACTGCAAAAGATGTCAACTTTGAACTCAACCTCCACCTCTACTGAGCTCAACAGTCACCGAGACCAAAACCATTACGTTTATTGTTCTTATGATCATTATGGTGGGGGTGATGAAAATGTCGACATGAAGGCTGCAAATTACATCCTTCATGTTCAAGAGCGATTGCGAGCCGACGCAAATGCATTCTAGGATGTATCAGGCAATGTTGAAGTGATCTGTGATGAGAAGCTATATATTTATAATTATACTATATATACTATCTATGTCCATGCTATATGTAGCATATATAGTGGGTGTACTGGTACTCTTTTTATTGAACTCTAATATCAAGTAATAGTAGTAATATCAAGTTTTCTTATCAGTTGCTAGTCATCTTGCAGTTATTTTCTTTGATTTTAAACATATTATTAGCAAACAACGAATGATAAATTGCATAGAGAACATGAATTTGTCCCCACTTGTATGATGCAGATTGCAGATATTACCAATATTACTAGCTTTTGTAGCCTTTACTTTTTCTGGTTATGAAATATATTGGCTACAGTTTGATCTCATTCACCCAGCCTTTATAGCAGTAATATTCTTGAAATAGAGGACCTGTAAGCTTCCAGGAATTTAAAGGCAAAGAATGGTACTATAGGCCATTAATATTATTGTACAACAATTTAATTCTGCTCAGGTCAGCTTTAGTTTCTATAGATTCATCAGCATATTAGGTAAGAGTTTTTGAATATATTCTCGTGGATTGCAAATAAAAATAATGCTGTTTCACTGGACAGAGACTCCAAAAAGAAAAGAGGAATAGCATAATAGTTCTTTACTTTGTGGGTTAGGGTTGGAATTGATTTAACAGATCAACACTATTGCAGGCATCCTCGCAGCAATTTTACTAGACAAATTAAGCCCATAACAAGATAAATTTGTTATTTCATCAAATTTGCAGGCTCTTTATTGGAACTTATTTGTATAAACAGGCCCAATATTTTATGCATTTGTGTCTTCGCAACAGAAGGACGAAACGTGGCAAGGCCCATTGACCTTGCAAGAGATGCATGTAATGCAAATATGGAGAAATCTATCAGGGAATTTGGGGACTGCGAAGGGTAAGTTAATAGGCACAGGAAAAGATTTAAAAAAAAATGGGAAACCATCAATTTCATATTTTAGTTTTCTCTGGGCTTACAAGGTCATATTATAAAATAGATGTCTTTAATTTTCTATGTTAATTTCTTAATTGATAATTAACTTCAAAAGATATAGTATTCTAACACACCATTCAGGCCTTCTTTGCTTTTCCACGAAAGTCCCTTTTTTTAATTTCTTGTTTGGAGAAATAGACAGGAGAAACAAAAGCCGATTTCTTGCTAAGGCTCTTCATTGCCTTCAGCATTCTTTCATCATCACCACGTGAAGCACTCAGCCTGAACACTGAACAGCTTTCTATCATCATAAAGTTGTGAAGTACTCACTTGTTTTATGTGTATGGATTGGGAATTCGAAGCTGACCTGCTTGTTTGCTTTTACTTGCACTTACACTGAGGAGCTGATTGTAATATCACAAAGACACAAACTCATATACGGCTTCATGTGACGGGCTACTGAAGTTAGCATCTATTATTTTCAAATTGAAGAGAATTTCAGTGATCTTGATCACCAGTGCAATAATTCATAGAAGGGTTTTGACAAACTCAAAATTTGTTTTTATACTGATAATGTTGATGATTGTATTCTGGATTTTAGATTAAGTACCCTTGCTTTCAACAAGTCATGTCTATTGTCTAATAACCAAATTGGAAATAATGAATTGGGGTTAAGAGATTGAATATTGAATCACTTGCAGTTGCGACCAGGCAAAACCTAGCTATCAGATGTAACCTGTCAACTGCCCACAAGCTGCTTTCAAACAGCTCACTTAGTCACTTGTAAATGTGGTCACGTGAGTTGATACGGACAAATCAATAACATTCTTTGTGGGTTATCAAATCATGTTTTCAGATTTCAACCAAGTTGTTTAACCTTAAAGAGAACCCAAAATCTTGTCCAAAATTGGTGTCAAGTAGAATAATTATAATCTTCTCATCTCTGAAAGTGCTTAACATGATTTATTATATATGGGTAGCTCTACCTTACGGGGTAATCAACAACTTTGCAATATGGATTAGAGATTCTTTTTAAGTAAACAAAATAGAAGTATGTACCTCTTACCTTACTTAATTTGTCTCCCTGTACAACAGATCATGCTCATGAGGCCCAGACAAGTCTTTTTACTTAGTATTAAGTCTGGTGATATATATACATGTATAGCTTTGACCAGGATCCTTTAAACTCATCATCAAACGTCAAGAAGGATGCAAAATCAGACTCAGTGAATGGTAATGTCAAAAGGGTTTGGTGGCTATTATTTCCTATTTATTATTTTTATAAAAAAATATATATTTTTTTTAATTTTGAAAAATAATAACTTATTGCAACAATATGAGTTGAGTGTGGGTTATAACTTTTCTACTTTACCCATGTGCGGTGGTTGAAAAAATATCTAAATTAAAGGCAAGCTTTATTGAAGAGAAAAAGTGAACAAAGTTATCAAGTTCGAAGCAGCACGCACGATCTCCTGCATTCACTAGCTTACCTAGCCCCTATTTATACCATACACATGTTTTCCAATGCAGGTTTTCCATGACAAGCATTGTAATTAACCCAGTGCACAAGTAGAAAAAATTACAACTTTTTTGCATGAAGTTTTCAAGGATTTTGTAATAGTTTACTCTCTATATATATATGATTAAGATTTAATGCATTTTCATCCCTCTTTTATATCGTTTTTTTTTATTAATTATCACTTTTCACTCATGTGAAAATTACATTAAAAAAGAATTTGATGAGAAATTCCCTATTAAAGTTTTGAACAAAAGAAATCTGATATGTCTCCTAGAAAATCTAAGAAAATCTATGATGAGATTGTCATGATGGGGAAGCCAAGTATCAGCAGAAGAAGCAGATACTGTTCTTTCTTGCTTTAACCAAAGTGGGTTTACCACTAACCAACAACAACCAAAGAGAAGTGTAAAAATAGCGCGCTAAAAAGAACAAAAGAAACGTGAAAGCCTTGCAAAGACAACTTAGCTAGCATAAGAAAACGAGGTCCAGCCAGTTGTTCCTAGCCCTAGAGAACCCCACCAGACGTGACTTCCTTAAAGAGAAGTTTCCAATTCTGGTATAAGTTACACGTGTCATTATGTTGATGTTGATGGTTGTTTGCCTTAAACTGGATAGAAATCTGACATTGATAAAGCAATTGTGAGGTCCACCTCATTGAATGCTAACCAGTTGATTTCGAGAGAAGCTTTCATCATGGTCCCTACCTTCACTGGTTAAATTGAAATTGTAATGTATTCAAACTTAATTGCATACACAGCCTGACCTGATAGAGATCAAATTTCCTTTTATCTTCTAGTTGTAGACTTGAGCTTTGGTTTCTAAACTGGGAATCTGAGCGTTCCTGATCAGGACCACAAATTTTGAAGCCTGCATCACATTTCGTGCAAGAAGACGCAACTTTTTTGATTCTGTAAATTATTCATCATCATGGCTTTAATCTTAAAATTTTGAAACTCATACATATGAATATATATGCACTAAAAGATATAACTATATTTTTGACATGCTCAGAAATGTTATCAGATTTACATGATATATAATTCTAATACTATACAAGCATCTTCAAGTTTTTCTTAAAGGAAGAATAATTTGCTTTTGGATATTGTTGTCTTGAACCATTTAATGATGATATGAACATATAAAGTTTATCAAGTTTAAGAATTTTGGGTTGTACCTAATTACAAGACACAAAGAGGATGAGATATCGATTAAGAAACCAAGTGGGAAGGTGCTAATAGTCCTATCCAAATGGTAAAAAATCTTGATTGGCCTTACTTGGGTGATTTTTCCAGAAAAGAAATGAATGACGAGTAAAACCCAGAAGGCATATGATTGTATAACCAGAGTAAAGGTGAATGGCACAAGCAGGTCGATGACAATTGACAGTTACAAAGCTGTAAACGTGAAATCAATGGTTCTATATATTTATGCAACAGACTTTGTTAGATTCCTTGTTTTTACCCAAGAAGCAAAATCAACAAATGGTTAAATTGTTATATAAGGAAATCTTTTCTCAAACTTTTACTTTAACCCATGTGTTTGTATTGTATATACATGCAATTAGGAGAGGCGAACTGAAACTTTGTCTAGCTAGCTAGAGAGAAATAATTCAGTGGGTTGATAAAACGAAGTTATTCCAAATTGACATGGTGACGGACCACTGCTATTTTTTATGCATCAGTATCATTGTATTGTGGTATTGACAGATGGGATAGACGAGCCATTTGTGTTCTTAGTTTATTAATTGGTCCCCTTCTCATAGAAGATTGAAATTGAAGGGATGGATATAAAGGCAGGAAGATGGAATTGGTCGGTGGTCGCAATCCAATAGTGAAGTGAGCGCTAGCCAGCAAGCTGCAGTTTCACTCACTAATTGCTATGACATTAATTAACACATCTCCGATGCTCATGGCTTGGCCCTTGATTTTTCTGTCCAACCTCTGATGATGCCTTAATTCCCTCCGCAGCTAGTAATGATATATATATATATATATATATACACATATATATATCATGATTGAGTGCAATATGAGCAGTCTACAGTTATAGCTAGGCCGATGCGCAAACTAACTCTCCACCTGCATGCGAAGTTCTGCATCAATGGACCACATAACAGTGCTTGAAACCTCAGCTTCTTACAGCGGCATCCCACGTGGTCTTATTCTATCTCAAAGTACTTTTGATTTGATGTGCTGCTGCTATCGGTCCCCCATTAGCGTTTTATTTGTATCCACGAATTTAATATATATAGATATTGTATCAAAATTTTAAGTATATAGACCAAACTTCACCACTACTTAATGACATACTCTCACATGTACATCGTAGGTATATAGTTTGTACAATACTCTCAGAGACAAAATTTTATGTGTGTAGGTTTTTTTGGAGCCAACAATATGAGGCTTATAACTTAAATATAATTCAAAGTCTACAATCTGACATGACAGTTTAAGTGGTAAAATCACACTGGATATATAACTTTATTTATTTATTTTTGTTTTTTTCTCATCCAGTGAATTTTTATGATATAGATTACTACATCAAGTTATAGACTTTATATTGTACTTAGGTTGTAAGTCTAGTAGTACTGTTTCTAAGCTTGTTTATTCTTTTCTACATCCCATTAAAAAGTAGTAAATATCATTACTTTCTGTCCCTGTGCGTTTAATTAGTCTCAAGATTTTACTACAATTAAACAACTGTTTCAAGCTATATATATATATGTATGTATGTATGTATGTATGTATGCATGCATGATGTATGTATGTTTGTAGCTGCTACATTAATATTAATTTCCATTGGTTCATTCATGTACATTGAACAAGTGATTTCTTCCGAGGTTGATGATTAACGATCGGATGGTGTTATTTGATAGCACATGTCTCAACTTTGACTATAGTTATTTATGCTAATATGCGTCTAATCTTTACCTGAAATAAGCATGCTTATCTAAGGCCTAACGATTCTTTACTTGCCCAAAAAAAGTATAATTTCTAACCTTCAAAGCAGAAAAATTCAGCCAAGCTTTACTGCCAAATCTTAGAATTAATTCTAAACGTACAGTCGGGAGGTGTAGGCTTTGCCTAAAGACTCGTCAGTTGATGGCTCTGTATACCTTTACAATGCGCAGAGTAAATTAATTTGAGTTTTCACCATTTCATGACTTGTATTTTTCCTTTTTCCTCATTTGGCCAGTACTGAGGCTTGAAGTAAAGAAATTGCAAATCAATGATATTAATGCAAAGTCTCCATCACCAGTTGATTGCTCAACAAGGACAAGAACAGATCAATAATGATAATTATATGCTTCTTTTAATAACCAAGAAAAATTCCTGGCATTGTTGTTCAACAAATCCAGGTTGTAATTTAATTACTTGATGGTACTGGGTTTTACCTGTTACGAGAGACTTCACTCCCTAAATTAAATTAATAAACAACACATACATAAAATGAAATCTTTTGAGCAGATTAATTCTTTAGTAACGCAGGCCTTGCTAACTTTCAGATTTACAGTAGTTATATTATAAAAGTTGTATTAACCGATGACATAATTGAGCGCCATTTTGAAACTATAACGAATATTAACACAATATTATCGATTTTAGTAGTGTTAGACTTACAACACAAATACAACCAAAAGTCTATAACCTGATGTGACAGTCTATATAATAAAAATTTACTAGAGGAGGAAAGAACAAAAATGAATTAAGAAAGTTATATCTCCCATAAAATTTTATCACTTACGTTGTCATACCGAGTTGTAGACTTTTTGTTGTATTTTCTTTTTAAGTCTAACATTATCATACCAATTTATTTGAAGCCACCAACCCTACACACACACACATATATATAGATATATATACATGACCTTCAAAAGAGACTTAGTCAGCTCGGCCCTTCGTTTTTTACTTTTCCTATTAATTTTATTTTGTGATCGTTCTAGTTAGTTTAGAAGTACTAGAATTCACATTAATTTGCATATGTTGTGCATGTAAGATATAGAGGGCATAGCCTGCTATAGTATAGTTTGTCCTTGCAGAGACTACTGTTCGTGTGCCCTAAAATTATGTTGCAATGACCAGTCTGATGACAAAATTATCAGCAAAACCTTGATAATTAATTTAGTTTAAAAATCCCTTTAAGTGGGGTTATTGGCTTTAATATTGTGTATCGATCTGTGGCAGAGAAATTATATATCCTCTCTTTGTTTCTTCTGCTTGTATAGCGTGAACCATGAAACATTAAATAATCGAAGACTTTAAGTTGAAACACAAGAAAATGTGTATGAACTTTCTTTGATTGATTCAATGCATCAGTTTGAAAAAGCCGCTTTTTTCTTATCCTCGTAGATCACACTTTTCAATGGTTTCTTTTCTTGACCCTCCAAAATATTAGTCAAAAGAAGCTTTACCTATATATATATATATATAAAAGCGATCTGAATTCCAGTTTAAGATGCCTTCTATGAAGCCAGAACTCGATCGTCAAAATTCTTAACATTTCAGGAAAGCCCTTAACCTCTTCTGAAAATTGACTCGAAAATTTTCCTTCCTTCAACACAATAATTAAAACAATATTGACCTGTGTGTCAGTGGCTCCCAACACGACAAAGGAACGGCGGTTCTCGCTTCTCACTTCTCACTTCTCACTTCTCATTACTATCTACTTTCTCTCATCTGCATTCAGAATCCATCGCATAAAATTCCAGCTAGAAGAGTTTCTAATTTGATGTGTAGCCTCCACCCTACAGCTATAACAAGGCTCTCTACTTGGTACAGGATAATTTATTAACGATTTAGTAACTTTTTGTTCAAATCAGGTTAAAAGGATCTAGACCATCAAATTCTTAAATTAATAGAAAACAAAAATAAGCGAGGATTTGGCAATAAAATTAATTTCGAGATTGCATCAATTGCACCAAACTTTCCTACTGGGTTTGCATAGAAAGAATTAAGAATGGCGTAAACGGAACAACAATATTTGACACATAATTGGGCAAATTAGAGTGCCCTGCACAGAATGATCCTGTAAAGACAAATGCATGTCTGGACTGGGTAAGTAATAACATGTTTGAGTCCCAGGATCATTTCCTTTCTCATCCAAGAAATCAACAAAATGTGAGATCTCTTAGTTGTAAAGTCTCGCCAGACCATATACTAGTCGTCGTTCGTTCCTGAATAGTAATCACATGCATCACCTATAATGTCCTTGCTGGGATGCTTAATTAATTACCCTTCGTGGCATGAAATCAAAGTCATGTTTAATAGTTGGCAATTCACATAATTAGAAACTAAACAAACGGGTAGCATTTGCCCAGGTATTTCTTTTCTAGTGATCATAATATTGCATTCACAATACTTAATTTCATGGGGAAACTAAAAAGGAAAAAATTTTAATAGAATAAGGATTCTTTACTCATGTAATTTTGTTCCAACTTTTCATTACAATTAGACTTAATTGTCAACTTATTTGATCTCTCTTGAGTTATCGTAGATTTTAATATTTAACGATAGTGATTAATTTATTTGTTATGACCATTAATCACATTTTTATTAAAAAAAAAAAAAAACTCAGTACGAAGAAACGTCGAAAGAAAATCCTAATTGATAATCACAGTACAACTTTTTAAAATAAGAGCTTTCTTGTATCTGTGATGTAAAGAAATTAAGAAAAGAAAAATACTTTTGTTAACCATATGGGGAAGGAGAAGAATTGAAGTAATATACTATTACCCAGTCAATAGGCAAACAGGAACAAAAGCTGTTTAAAAGCATTGCATGATGCATGGTGAGGACTGAGGAGGTGAGCAATGGTGTACACATTGGGTATTATGGTCAAATCAGTCACCAGCAAATCTAACTTTTCGGATATCCTGAGCGGTAGATCGGTAAGTATCTACAACACACAAAATACGAAAGGGGTTTGATCAGCTTCTTGCAAATTACAAGGTTAGGTTACATGATTGCCCGAAGCCAAAGAAATGGTCAGGTGGATGATCAAAACGTCGTTCGCTTCTCCACTTGACACGTACCACTCTCCTGTCTCAGATGCATTCTCTTCTAGAAGTACTTTATGATCGTTTCTTTCAATCTCCTCACTTCTCCACCGTCTGATCAAGATCACACAGCAACTACTAGCTCTCTATCTGATGAGTTTAAATAAAAACACACGTAACATTAATAGATATTATTCGTTTTGTTTACTGCGTATTAGGAAAAGAAAAATAGAAAATATATAGAGAGACTACTGGGATTAATTCCAATGAAGTCATGCATACGTATACAACCTCATAATTGACTTATGTATACGTATAAATATACGGTAGAAATTGATATTAACCAGCGTATATTTGTTATTATATAAATGGAGCTGTGAAAGCTACAAAGGGTTTATTACATTACATATCAGAGAAATATAGCTAGGTTTGTGGAGACAAAAAAGAGAGAAAAAAAAAAATGGGAAGAGGTAGGGTTGAGTTGAAGAGGATAGAGAACAAGATCAACAGGCAAGTGACCTTTGCAAAGAGAAGGAATGGACTATTGAAGAAAGCTTATGAGCTTTCAGTGCTTTGTGATGCTGAGGTTGCTCTCATCATCTTCTCCAATAGAGGAAAGCTGTACGAGTTTTGCAGTAGTTCAAGGTATATCACGAAAACAACTAAAAAACTTCTTAAACAAAAAAAAAAAAAAATGAAGCTCTCTTTTCTCTTTCTTTACCTCTTTCTCTCTACCATATTTTTTTTATTATTTATATTTCTTTTTGTTAGCTAGCCCAGGCAGCTATAGAGAGAGAGAGAGAGATTCCCTTCCCTGATGAATCCCTTCTATTACTTCCTTTAATTCTTGTCTTGAATTCTGACTTTTGGATCTTGAAAGCTTGTGAGAGATGATATTTTGCTGTTTCAGTGATAGGAGAGAGTTGATCATCATCGAAATTGAAAGGAGAGAAAGTTGTTTCTTTGGGGTTGAGTTTTTTGCCGTTTTTATGAATGTCTCGGCGTTTTTAGCAGTTTGAGTATTTTGGCGTTCGTAGTGTTGTTAGATCTGCAACTGGAAATCAGTAAATAAATAACTTAATTAATATATAATAATATTATATATCACTGTTATATTGACTCTTAATTTTTTTTTTTAATTTTGGTGTCTTGTTTTTTCGCTTCCCAAAGTCTTTATTTCCAAGGTTTAGTCTTCTCCTTTTGCTTTTCCTTTTTTGTTCAATCTCTGAATTTTCCGTTTTTGTTTCATTTTCTTGCATTAAACAAAAGTTTATCTGATTTCAAGTAAATCAAACCCATTTTCCAGTTTCTTCTTCATTATTCAAGAGACTTTAAAATCATATAGATTCTTCATCTGCTGCACCTCTCTCTCTCTCTCTGTTCTTCCTTTTTTGCTTCCCTCTTATTTCTCTTTCATTTTTCTCCATCAACCAAAAGGAGTTTCATAACTATCTAAATTACTATTTTTTTTTTTTTAGCATTTCCATCCCAACTCAATGTCATTTTTCTTCCTAGAAGCTGTAAGTAAGTTGATACACACACACAATATATAAAATTAGATTTCAAGGAGCTTTTCACTTTTTATTATTAATATCTTCACCTCTGTGGAGCTTTTTTTTTTTTTAATAGATTGGTCAAACCAAACCCTTGATTTCGATTATGAGAAAAAAAAAACATTTTGTTTTTGTTTTTGTTTTTGTTTTTGGAAGATGTAAATGCCCTTTTCTCCATTACGATTTCTTGTTTCGCTTCTTTAGAAAAGTCCTCTCTTTTATTGCAAGAGCTTCCCTTCTTTCCAGTAGATCATAGCCCTCTCCTTCTTAAATGCCTTTTTTGAATCAAATTCTAAAGCATTAGGGTTTTAATCTTCCCAAAGCCAGCTGCTTCTCAGTCTAAAGATTAGTCCTCTCTCTCTCTCTCACACACAAATTCTCAGATGAATCAGATCTGAAATTTTGATGAAAATGGGATGTTAGGAAATGTTTCTTCTTCTTGTTTTTTTTTTTTGGGTATTATTACTTTTATTATTTCGTCTCTAAATCTAAGACGATAATATCATACTAAATACTTGTGGATATATACATATAGTTTGCATGGAAGTCTTGTTTAAGTTTAATTACTATTCAGGCAGCTTGATTATATGAAACTGTGATTCTAAAAGTCTTATTTTATCCAAGAATGTTTGATATCAAAAAACTTGTTTAATATTATCATTTTTTAAAAACTTTTTTAAAAAATAGAAAATGATTTTTTTAAAAGATTTTATACTTTTTTGGATTTTTCATAAATTGTTTCAAAACATTTTCATGGATTGAATCCTTTTTCTTTTAAATTACAATTTAAAAAAAGAATTGTTTTCGAGCTCTAAACTAATTAGGAATTCTAAACTATTTTTACGCTTCTTTTTATTCTTTAATAAAGTAACAGTTTTAATCAAGTTCTACTAAGTGTTATCTAGATTTCGGAGAAAAATATTAAAATGGATTTAAACAAGTACGGAGCCAGAATTTAAGGAATATGAAAAATCCATCATAAACCAACTAAATATTTACATGATCACTTGAGGAAATTGATAAAATGATTGGGTTTAATTTAAAATGATTAATAAAATGATCAGAAATAAGGAAATGTATCATTCCTTGTAAAATCAATGGCTTTTGAAGTTGCTTGCGTCCTTGTCTTCCTATTTCTTAAAAGCCTCATTAATAATAATAAACTCATATATCTCTTATTGTTTCCGTTCTGATTGAAAATGCATTTCTTTTGTTCCGCTCTAATATGCTAATAGTTTGAGTGGTGTGTTCATTTCCACTTGCTTTATTTGTTGATTTGGGACATTATTCATTATTGATTAATTGTGCATGTATCTGTATTTCTGGATGCCTGACATACTAGATTTTATCTATAATTTTTTCGTGATGAAAAATTAGCATGCTCAAGACGATTGAGAGGTACCAGAAGTGTAACTATGGAGCACCAGAACCAAATGTATCCACAAGGGAGGCCCTGGTAATGGTTATTGATTCTTTTACATATTTCAATTTCCCGCTCTCTTTGAAGAAATAATTATATATATTTCCGTAAATTCACAAATATTATACTTAATAAAGACATATTATACACTATAGTTTGCTTTCAGCTTCATGTTTGTTGTTCGAACTTTTGGAGTTAAATATTTTAATTGTAACAAATTTAAGGAAGAAAGAACCCATGTTTCTGTGTGTTATTTCGGGAAAAAAAAGAAGAAAAAAAAAACAACTAATTTGTTGGTAGAATACTAAAGAGGAGATATATGGCTCTTGCCCCCCAAAAGAGAGTACCCTTCGCTGTGTCTTTGCCTAATATTTTTTCCGTATCTGTGCTGGGAGAACTGAACTAATTAATTGATATATATATATATATATTATTAATATGATGTTGCACAAATTTAATGGCACATGATTCATAATTAACCGTTTATTACTTCAACTGTTCTTATATTTTTATTTTTAACACATTATTTTGCATACAAAAACTTGGTATATAAGTTTGTAACAAAGTATTATTCATTGTTTTTGTGATGTTTCTCTAACATGAGTTTCTTGCTGTAAATATGTGGTTGTAGGAGCTAAGTAGCCAGCAGGAATATCTGAAGCTTAAAGCGCGTTATGAAGCCTTGCAACGATCCCAAAGGTGAGTCAGTTTGATATTCACCTAACACGCCATAAACTATTCAATGGAAAAACACACATTTAATTCGTGGAAAAATTTGAATTCTAAAATGTATATTTATTGATAAATTTAAACCTCAAACTCATATAGGAATCTCCTTGGAGAAGAACTTGGCCCTTTAAGCAGCAAAGAGCTTGAGTCACTGGAAAGGCAGCTCGATGTGTCACTGAAGCAGATCAGATCAACACGGGTACTTAATAATAACATCCATCAACTTCAAGTCGACTCCTTTTTTGTTGTCTATATATATACTATAGAGTTGGCCACGCAAGGTGCACTGTAAATGCATATATATATATATATATATATCTTGCTCTTTTAGATGCATGTTTATGTTTTGAAAGTTAAAAGACATGCAAGAGTTCTATTAATACTACATCTACAACTCATCTATAACTAACTTTTTTTACAACTTGAGTTGGTAAAATATAATGAGATGAGTAAAACGTGAAAATAAATGAAATTAAATTATATGACATGATAATTATTCATCCATTAATATTTTGTCAACTCAGGTTATAAGAAATGTAGATTATAAATGGGTTGTAGATGTAATATTACTCATTGATATAACATTACTTGAATTATAAATGGAATATCAATAAAGAAAAATTTATGCTAAATATAACTACGAATTTTCATATGAGACATAAATATGCCAAACGACTGATTCACATGTCCACCTGTCTTAATTAAATTTTCTTGTACATTGATATTTATTATTTATAATATTTTTCATGTACATGCAATTGCATGCATCAGGATTTTGTCACCTGCGTTTGAACATACATATCATCTTGAACTGATTATCTACAATGCTTTTTATAAAGCAAACATGTGGTGTAGGAAATCGTGTATTGCTAAAATTTTACAAGAATGTTTTGCAACAGCTAGCTAATAGGGATATATAGCTTTTCAAAATGGCTTCAACAAAAAAGTAAATGGAACACTGAAATAACAACACAAATAAGTAACGGTACCTTCAAGACACCAGTTATCAAATCAATTTAATAATAAAAATTCTTTTACAGACGCAGTACATGCTGGACCAGCTCACGGATCTTCAACATAAGGTAATATGATGCTATGGCTAGCTTTTTTTTTTTTTTTCTTTTCTTTTTCTGTCCTAATTGAATATCGTCTTTCAACTGATCACGACCACTTTGAAATTCTTATAAATGCAGGAACAAATGCTCAGCGAAGCAAATAAGACCCTGAAACAAAGGGTAGGTTATGTTTTTAACTATAAATGAATAATTAAGGATTTAGAGATTGCTCTTTCAACAGTGTAGCTAGCACTCACGCATTCCATTATTCATGAAATTTGGAGATGGCATTATTTTTGTTGTGTGATGATGCCTGCAGCTAGCAAATCTAACTATCAAACTTTTTGTCTATTTAGAAAATTGAAGTGACATATATTTAGTATTTACGATGGTTCATGACATGTTGATAGCAACTTTAATTGCAGTTGATGGAAGGATACCAAGTAAGTTCACTCCAGCTGAATCCGAATGCAGAAGATGTTGGGTACGTCCGTCAACCTGCTCAGCCTCATCATGGAGATACCTTCTACCATCCCTTGGAGTGTGAGCCCACATTGCATATCGGGTATGCCGTTTTTTTTTTTTTAAACTTATTTGTTTTTAGAATTTACTTATTTTATAATCTAAAAACTTTGTGGCTGGGCATAGAATAGACATTCAAATTGTACCCAACACTAGTATTAAACTTGACTCTCTTAACACTCCCTTTCATAAGTAAGGTGGATCAAATGATTCAAATAGAAATACGCATACATGAGCGTTCGAACTCAAGACCTTTTGCTCTGATATATACTATGTCAAGAAACCACCTACTCTAAAAGCTTAAGTTGGCAGAGGGGGGACCAACACTAGCACTAAGATTCGTACTCTTCGTAGAAATGAAGACTCCTATAATCTCTTCTCCAAAATAGTTAATTACTAAATTAATTTTTAAGCAATGAATAGGTTTCAAACAAGAAATATTAAAGTGATCTATTAATTATTTATTGCTTTCAGAATAAAAAGAGCTCACTGCTTGAAAAAACACGTAATGTCTGCAAGCTCATATACAGTTCATGCTTTGACTTCATAATTATTTCAATTTTGCTTTTCCTATATATTAATTCATTTGTAATTTTGCATTGCAGATATCAGCCGGATCCAATAACAGTAGTCACAGCAGGCTCCAGTGTGAACAATTTCATGCCAGGATGGTTGCCATGATAAGAAGAGAGCATGGTCGGCCATGGTATGCATGCAATCCATTCATATAACTCATAAGAGTAGCAAATATTTAGCTTTTGTAATTATCTTAACTGGCGAATGACAACCTTATATATGGATGCTACTACATAACTCTGGACCTGAGTGAACCTTGAAGTATTATCAGTGTGTGTGTTCAAACAATATTAATTGCAGCTAGCCTTCTTCTAGCCGACTCAAGGTCTGTTTGAAAATAATGTATGTCTGATAATTAGTTGGTTGCACACTAAATCCATTTAAATATGTATATGCATGCGCTCTTTACTGCCTTTTCAAATGCTAATTAAATTAGATTGAAATTAAGCCAGGAGCATTAGAAGTTAATTAATTTAGAACAGGCTCCATATACAGTCGATCGACATTTTTTTATTTTTTTACACATTGACTGTGTTAAAGGTTATATATGATTCTGTATAATTTTTTCTTTACTAACCCCCTTTTTTCTAATCCGACCGATTTTTTATTCGTATTTAATCATGCTATTATAGAATATTATGTTCTGTAAGTATAAAGACCAAAATCGAATTTATTGCTAAAATTTGATTGATATAAGATACATATAAATGAGATCAAGCGAATACAATGAAGTAAGTGGATCCAGAAATATAATAAAAAATTGATATTACCCAAAACTGACCTAAAACAAGGGAAAGCTTGTTTATTTTTAGATGCAATAATCATGGAAGCCAATGATATATAGCAAGATAATTTATAAGTGATCACTTAGTTATAAGTGGAGTTGTAAATAGTGAGGGGACATTGAATTGGATAATCCCTACAATTTGTAGGGTTCATAAGCAGAAAGTTTCTTTGACCCTTTCGGGCCTCAAATTGCAGAAATTAGAAAGACCACGATGGAGATAAGCCGAAGCTTGAGCCTTGATGTTCCGAGAAAGAAATATCCATAAACTATTATATTTGTAATGAGTTTCAAGTATTTTTACTTAGTAGTTCATTTCCTTTAAAATCAACCAAATAGGTAAATATACTCTACTTAAATTACAAAAGAAAATTAGAAAAAACATTCTTAAAAAAAAGGAAAATATATTTAATTTTTTAAAGTCCCTATTATGTGTTACATCACTAATTAATTCAAAAAAGAGTTTTTTTTAAATTTTAAACCAGTTTTCCCATCTTGTGTCCATCTTTAATAATATTTAATTAAATCAAAGAAATGATTTTTTTAACAATCTCGTAACAATTTATGCAAAAAAAAAAAAAATGATTCAATTTATCTAAAACTTTGTTAACTAAAATTTTCTTTGGGCTTCACTTTTATGTTCTCCACAATTACGATGATTTGAATCTGTGGTAATAATTTAATTTGGGTAGAGAGTTTACAAATGAGTACAATGTAACAAGGCAACGAATTCATAACAACTAGTGCCGCTCAGTTGGGCCAGTCCTAACCCGTTTAAGGTTTTCAGTCCTCTATATAATTGTCTGGACTTGGCAAGGTGGCAGGCCTAGCTACACTCTTGTCAGTCTCTGAGCCTTGATTTGGGTTTAGTTGTCAGCTCCAATGTATCATACAGGAACCAATGCTGATCAGTTCTTTGGGAATTAGGGCTGCTTGTTTTGAATTTTTTCAAATAGAATTTATTAAATTCGAAGTAAATTTTATTAGAGTAGAGTTTGTAGAAATAGAGTTTTTATAAAGAAGTTGATGGTTGTCACTTATTAAAAAAAATTGAAAAAAAAGCTTTTCCGAAAAATTTCAATTGTGAGCTTCTTCTAAAAGACATAAAATAATTTTTTTAATCACTCATAAACTCTTAAAGAGATAGTCAAACAATCTAAAAAAAAATTAGAAGCTCTTTTGGTATTAAAAAAAAAAATCTCTTTTAGTCAACAGAGAAGCCGAAACAAATGCTTTATTTATTAGAGGGCTTAAAGTATTGATGTTAAGCCCACATCTACAAGCTTAATCTTTTTGAACAGTGATAAACTTAACATAGTATCAAAGCTATAATGACCCAACGATCGCAGATTCAAATCTCTTCCATGTGTTATTTAAAAATGAATTAAAAAGTGTTGTTGTTTGATCCACTTGTAAGACTTATTGAGGCATGTAAGGCTTGATTCGATCCACGTTGTAAGTGCACGTGGATCTTGCACGTCAGAGGGCATAGTAGAAGGCTTAAAATATTGATGTTAAGGCCACATCTACAAGCTTAAGAAAATTGACAAACTTAACACTATTAATATATATGATGGAAAAAAATTATGTTATTGTTCGACCTACTTGTAAGAGTTATTAAAGTATGTGAGGCTTGATTCGGTCTAAGTTATAAGTGTACGAGGCCCTTACAAGTGAGAAGGCGTATCAGAGGGCTTAAAGTATTGATGCTAAACCCAAATATACAAGCTTAAGCTTTTAAAAAAGTAGTAAACTTAACACTATTAATATATATGATGCAAAAAATCACAATTGTTTTCTATACCAATATAAATAGTAGCTAATTACAAACAGTTGTATTACTTTATACATCACAAAACTACTTGATCCAGCCGATAAGATTGAAATGCTCATACTTCGAAATATGCATGCCAATTAAAGGACAAAGCGAAGAGTCCCTCAAAGATAGAGAAGCCACCCATGAAGCTACTCTAATATTCCTCGATGTATATCTATCTTGTTTTTTAGGCGCCCAATGATAAATCACCAACCATTACAACTAAAAGTTAGGGGTGGAAATTTTCGACATGACCCGCGAACCCAACACGACATAGCATGAAAATTAGCAGATTTGGATTTATCTTAATTGTGTTTGGGTCGTGCTCGGGTTGAAAATTTCAACCCGTTTAATAGTTGGGTCGTGTTTGGGTTGAGGGATTGCACCTACTGATACATCCAAAAATAGCATTATCTCCTAAGTATAGGAGTGTTGAAGTAAAAAACTTGGTAAGACCAGGGTCAATCCACGAGGAAGGGGATTTAGCGGTACAAACTAAAAGGTAAGCAAATATGATGTGAATAATTTAAATGAAAAACAAGATAATATCAACAAATATAAGTAAAGATGTTATGCGGTATTACTGATTATTCAAATGTAAAATAACAACAAAAGATGGTAAAACCATCCATAGGAGATAAAACCTCCCATAGAAATGAAAAAAAAGTTCATAAGCAATAAACGAGAATACTTAAAATACACAAGTAAAAGAAATTAATACAATAATAATAAAAGCTAAGGTTAGGGGATCCACCATTGATATATCAAATAAGGATAAGCAACCCGATTATAACTCAATTGGAATCTACACATCAAGGAGGTTCCAATTGGAAGGTATGTCATTTAAGCCCAATTTTAGTTATATGAGTTATATTTATTTCATTACTAATATTTATATCGCTTCTTGTAAATGGGTTCAAGCATCCAATTTGCCAATCATCATATGTCTACAACAAATCAAGGTTCCTAACTAGACTTGTATCGCTAAGGAAGAACTATACGATATCTAGAAAGGATCTAAGTATTTGATGTGCCAAGGATTGTTTACAATGGATCAAGACCTCTACTTTACGAGTGGTGTCAAGATTGATTAGAGAAATAAATATAAATCATATAAAATAAATAACCAAAGATTATGATTATAAAGCACACGTAAAGTTTAGAAAATCCTTATTCTCATATTAAGGGTTTCATCCTTTCATTTTAACAAGAGAGAATTTAGCAAGACATTATGAAAGAAAAAAAAACAAATTGTAAGAAAAATAAGATTTATTAATAACATTAGGACAACAAAACACAAGAGACAACACAATAATAACAGATCCCAGCCAAGTCTAAGATGTCCTAATGGGTCATAAGGCATCTCTATTTATAGATACATTCAGGGGCAAACTTGTCTAATTATAAAGGGACAATTATAAAATATCTTGTTGACAATTTGGATCATCATGTGCACTGACTTTGACCACCGATTTTGGCGCCGAATTATTTAGAATTTTGATCACATGTCTTCATGAAAGTTATAGATATTTCTCTTAGATTTCTAGAACATTTTGATTAATACAATTTGGATACGTATATCAAGAGATATGGTCAATATATGGAGGCATGGCCAGGTTGAACCGAAACTACAGATGGGTTCACTTCAAGCCCATTTTCGGTCTACTAAGAGCCCGAATTTGATGATGTTCATGAAAATACGATTTTTTAGATAATTTAATCAAATTTTCAACAAATTAAGATTTGCACCATTTTGATCTATAAATAGAAAGTTATGCCCATTTTACCAAACTTGTAAAAAAAAAAAACCAAAATTAAGATGAAGTTAATTCAAAAGATGCAAAGACTACAAATATACTTAAGTGGAGGAATTTAATGACACTATTAATGTAATATGATGAATTAAGCTCTTATTAAACATACATATTTAAGTGTTCATCACACCCCCCAACCAGCTTATTGCTAGTCCCTAACAATTAAAACCTTATTATTTAGAAGTGATTTATAGAATTTTACATCCAATGTGGTCATTATTGCATTCTCCTTGATTCTATCCAAATAAACAAACTCTCAACCGACTTTTTCTCTTTTTTTCTTTTTTTTAAAGACTCATGTACCATTCAGTCAAGATATTAATAAACCTTTCTTTTTGTGCTCAATCGACATATAACTAAGGGGCTTATTAGAAAGAAGCCAAATCGATTCTAATATTTGTTAAGGTTAACATCCTTAGACAGAAGACATTCATTCATCATTATTTTTAGTTATATATTTTTTTTAATTTTTTTTGAACAATACATCTTTAACCCATGAGCGAGCCTTAGGCTAATGAGTCGTAGACCAGTTGGCCTTAGGACATTAGGTGTTCAGACACCCCTACGAGCTTAACGACTCAGGTTACCGATGCTTTATTTTTACTTAGAAACTTATAGGTAATGCAATGTTCAATCCCTTTAAGCTTTCTCCTTAATCCATGTAACGAGCTTTGGGTCAATAGCTTCCAAACTAGTTGGTCTTAGGGTATTAGGTGTTAAGGCACCTCTCGGGCTTAATTGCTCAAATTAAGGAGGCTACGAGACCAAACTTATCCATAATCACCTTTTTTTTTGCTTTCACTTTTTTTTTTTTACTTTCCCCTTCCTTTGTTGTTATCCTAAACAAAATAAAAGAACTCAAATATTACAACATTTCATTTCGCCACTCACAATCATCTATCAAGGTATATTTGTGTATGAAGAAAGGTTCATGAATACTTGCTTAATGAGTACACGAGCAATTTATTAAATGACAAAGTTGTTAGAGTTCATAAATTTGAATAATTCAAAGTGAAGTGAATAAGATAAACTCGTTATAAAATTCAAAAATCAAAACTAAGTAATATCAAGTTAACTAAAATGAGTATTCAAAAGTGCAAAATCAAAATAAAACGACAAATTTGTTAGATTAGGTTTCAAGAGTTCAAAATGCCCCTCTTTACTTTGCCATTCTTAACCCAGAATGCGTCTCAAAAGGATTTGAACTCCTTACATCACACTCTAAATCTAATTACTAACCTGCTTTTTTTTTTTTTTTACAAGAAAAAGAAAATGTCAGACACACTTATGTCTACTATCCTTTCCCCCCAACCAAATGAAACATTGTCCTCAATGTTTAAATGTAGAGAGATAAAGTATACGAGATATTACTTGAAGCTCTAGTTATTCAAAAGAGACGACCTGAAAGACACGTAAAATAAAATACTACAAATAAAATAAAAGACAAGAAGATTATAAACGGAGATTCAGATCCAATTTGCACTTTTTGTTTTGTCTCCCTAATCAATTAATTTGAGTTATAGCTGGGTCAGGTTCATACTCGAGTGCTTATAATTTGTTAAGTAATTCACTAGCAGTAGTGGCAGAAACAAGGAACTGTCGCACCAAATGAGAGATAAAATTCTGTTCTACAGCTGCATCAACAAAACGTATCGAAGGATAAAAGAAATTTTTAACATTCAACAAACATATGGGTTTTTGATGGAGATTCAGTTGGGCCCAACAGGCAGTTTGAAAAATTCCTTCGAGAGTACCAAAGCCACCTGGTAAAGCAATAAAGGCATCCGAATTGATAAGCATATATGTCACGCGTTCATGCATAGAGGAGACCTATAACGCCTTCCCAACCGCTTTTCCAATGATGCTTTCTACAACCAAAGCTTTAGAAATAACACCTAAAACTTGACTGCCTCCTACAAGTGTAGCTATTGACACACAACCTATTAGCTCGAGGCTACCTCCCCCGTAAACCACATGAATCTTTCTTTCAGCTAATAGCCTACCAATATAATTTGCTACTGCTATAAACTCTTCACTTTTTCTAGGTCAAGATCTATAGAATACACATATCTTTTAGATTCGACGTTTTGAAGTTCCCTTCATGTCTATGCAACTCTCTAACTATATATGTGAAGTAAAGAATAAGAGATGTCATATTTATGGAGTGCAAAAAGGTATTCTAATGATGACATCTATAAAGGTAGCTCAGTTGTTTGTTGAAAAAGTTTGATAATAAAGCATAGAAATTCAAAAATTGACAGAAATAAGACATCATAAATACATGAGTCAACCAAAAGATAGAGATATTAATTCAAAAATGATAGCTGTAAGGCATTAAAATTAAAAAATGATAGCACACATGCATATGTACGGGTAGCTGCGATTGTGGCTCACATTTTCCTCTAGTTTTACGTCCAGAAACCGCTTAAACACCTTCTATGAGTTGGGGATATGCTTCCCATCCAATTTTCTTATAAACTGGCAAACAAGATCGTTTTGAGTTAGATTCCTAAGACT
Organism: Boswellia sacra; assembly: GCA_013180625.2. Lineage (NCBI taxonomy): Eukaryota > Viridiplantae > Streptophyta > Magnoliopsida > Sapindales > Burseraceae > Boswellia > Boswellia sacra. Next base: position 137,589 of record SNVD02004466.1, on the reverse strand, counting down.
ATAACGTTCGTACTCGTCTTGAAATTGTGTCCACAATTTCAAAATTTCACGCTGCGTAATTCCACAAGAATGTGTCTCAAGAGTCAATTGGATATTATCCAAAGACTCCCTACTTAGTCCATTCTTGATGAATTGTAATTTATCATCTCGATTATTAGACAAATATCCCAAGGAGCGGTAACGCTATTTACAAGTCCATCTAGCACATTTATGACAAACTTGTAACCTTTTCGCTCTTTGCTCTTTGGCATAAGAGCTTTTTCCAAAACCTGACATATGGGAAATAAGATTATCTAAAAACTCACAAGAAAATCGAACTTTAGCTTCAATTAACCATCTTAAATCAACAGGAATAGCCTTACACATCAACATTGTTTTTTTGCGTGAGCTTTGTAAATTTTAAGCAAATCATTTTGAGGAAGAGAGGGAAAACGTTTGTGCAGATTTGAGAGAATGGTATCCATATGAAGAAAATGACAGAGAAGAAAAGAAAATGAATGCAAGGTGAGTAACAGTTTTTAGAGAACCGAAAAATCGACTTTAAAAGTCACGGAGTACTGTATCTGCTACTTGACCGGACAAAATAAAATGAAAACACAAGAAATAAATAAAAGCACACAATGGAAAATAAAAACAAAATAGAAAAAAATAGAGAATAATAATAAAAATAGAAAATATGGCGTAGACAGATAAGACCTGATTAATCGTGATAGACAAGGTCCATAAGAAGAATCTCTTCGAAACATATAAGGTAATTGACCACAATAAAAAATATGCCATTGAGGTGGTACCTTTCTTTTTTCTTTATTGTGAGAATGGAAGAGATTACCACTGGTTAAGTTTGTTTGTCCTTGATGCCTGTATTCTTGAGTGTGGATGTTTCTCCTGCCTTTTTTCAAAACATGGCTCCTAACTCTTAACCTCCTTCACCTGTATAAAATCAAGTAATGAGAATTCTTTAGAAGCAATAGGCTCTAGTTGCACACTTGATTCAAATGAACTGGTTAACCTGATTTCTAAAGGACTTGAAAAATTCTCATTTGGATACAGTCTTCCACATTAGCTTTAATCTTATTAGCTTCCTTATTTTCATCATGCTTGAAAAATTCATTAATGTCAAAATTTTGTTTAGTTCCTTTGTATGATGACATGAGGGAATAAGTGAGGAGTCTTTTCTTGTTAGGTGTAGGTTTATTAACCTCTTCCTTAACCTTTGAGATTGATTCATCATCTTTCTCTTAAGGGTTAAGAACATGTTCTTTATCAACCTTACAATTGTAAAGAGTATTGACCGAATCTTTATCTAGATGTTGGCCACTTGAATCACTTGCATGTGAATTGATGGAGTTTGGCTCTAGTTGAGATGGAAACTCACCTTTCTCATGAGTACTAGGTGCAAATACAAGTTTTTCAAGAGCATGATTCAACTTTGCCATAGTCTGACCAATTTGACTATTAAAAGCCTCATGCTTTGCAATAAATGAATCTAATGTTTCTTCAAGATCCTCATAAGGTGCATGATCATGAGATTTTTGAAAATTTTGTTATGATTGAAAGGGAGGTTGGGAAGATTGTGCATTGTTGTTATTCCTCCAATCAAAATTCAAGTGATTTTTCCATCCAAGATTACAGTTTTGTGAGTAAGGATTAGGATTTGACTTTGAACAGTATTTAAAACTTGGTTTGTTCATCAAGACTTTTCCTAAAGGTAGGCACAATTGGGCACTCATTCGTAGGATGATCATTAGTATTGCAAATAGGACAAACAATTTATTGCATAGACCATTTCTAAATCCTCAACTTTTCTAGCTAGGGATGTAATTTTAGTATGAAGAATATAATTCTCCTTAAAGTTATAAATGTCTCTACTAGATGTTTTTGGTACCTCATAGGTCCCAACATGGTTCCAATTTCGGGCATTTTTCGCTAGTAAATCTAGGCAATCAATTGCTTCATCAGGGTCTTTATTTTTAAATTGTCCATTACACATTAATTCTATCATTTGCCTATCTTGATGTGTTAGACCTTCATAGAAAATTAAAACTAGTCTCCATGTTTCTAAACCACAGTGAGGACAAGTATTAAACAATGTTTTGTACCTATCCCAACATTAGTAAAAGGTCTCTCCTTATTTTCGAGTGAAACTAGTGATTTGCATTTTTAGAGAATTTGTTCCATAGGGAGGAAAGAATTTTTTTCAGAAATTGTTGTTGCATTTCATCCCATGAGCTAATAGATCCTGACCTACGATTTTGTAGTCATGTTTTAGCTTTATCGTTTAAAGAAAAAGAAAAAAACTTTAATCTAAAGATGTTTATACCACAGTTTAGGTCACTATAGGTATTGCAAAACTCTTCAAATTCTCTCAAGTGCAAATGTGGGTTTTTAACATCTAGGCCATGAAAGTGGGGTAAGAATTGAATGAAATCTAGTTCATTTTTGAAATATATTGCATCATGAGGGAAAACTATGCATGATTGTGCACAAGTTCTTCTAAGATTTATGTAGTCCATTAATGTTCTTGGTTGGGTATGAGCTTTTTTGTTTTTTAAAGAAGATGAGTGCCTTATAACAATTATACCAACTAATACAAAGAGAAAGAAAGGATGAATAGATGCAAGAAAAATAAAAATAGAAATTAGAAAAGATACTTACAATTTTCTACGCCAAATTTTATATTCCCTGGCAACGGCACCAAAAACTTGACACATCTAAAAATAAGATTATCTTCCAAGTATAGGAGTATCGAAGTAATAAACTCGGAAAGACCGGGGTCGATCCACCGGGAAGGGGATTTAGTGGTACAAACTAAAAGGTAAGTAAATATGATGTGAATAATTTAAATGAATAACAATATGATATTAACAAAATATAAGTAAAGATGGTAGGCGGTACTACCGATCATTCAAATGTAGAACAACAACAAAAGGTGTAAAACCATCCATAAGAGGTAAAACCTACCATAGCAAATGAAATAAAAAGTTCATAAGCAATAAATGAGAATACTTAAAATATAAAAGTAAAAGAAATTAACACAATAATAATGAAAGCTGAGGTAAGGGGATTCGCCCTTGATATATCAAATAAGGATAAGCAACTTGATTATAACTTAATTGGAATCCGCACATCAAGAAGGTTTCAATTGGAAGGTATTTCATTTAAGCCCAATTTTAGTTATATGAATTATGTTTGTTTCATTACTAATATTTATACCACTTCTTCTAAATGGGTTCAAGCATCCAATGTGCCAATCACCATATGTCTACAACAAATCAAGGTTCCTAACTAGACTTGTGTTAGTAAAGAAGAACCATACGACATCTAGAAAGGATCCAAGCATTTGATGTACCAAGGATTGTCTACAATGGATTAATACCTCCACTTTACGAGTGGTGTCAAGATTGATTAGAGAAATAAATATAAATCACATAAAATAAATAACAAAATATTATGATTATAAATCACATGTCAAGGTTAGAAAATCCTTATTCTCATATCAAGGGTTTCACCCTTTCACCTTAGTAAGAGAGAATTTAGCAAGACATTATGAAAGAAAGAAAACAAATTACAAGAAAAATAAGATTTATTAATAACATTATGACAACAAAACACAAGAGACAGCACAATAATAAGAGATCCCAGCCAAGGCTAAGATGTCCTAATGGGTCACAAGGCATCTATATTTATAGATACATTCAGGGGCAAACTTGTCAAATTATAAAGGGACAATTGTAAAATATCTTGTTGACAATTTGGATCATCATGCGCGCCAACTTTGACCACCAATTTTGGCATTGAATTATTTAGAATTTTGATCACATGTCTTCAGAAAGTTGTAGATATTTCTCTCAGCTTTTTAGAACATCTTGATTCATATGATTTGGATACGTATATCAAGAGATATGGTCAAAATATGGAGACATGGTCATGCTGGACTGAAACTACAGATGGGTTCACTTCAAGCCCATTTTTAATCCACTAAGAGCCCGAATTTCATGATGCATGTGAAATACAAGTTTGTAGATAATTTAATCAGCTTTGCAACAAATCAAGATTTGCACCATTCTGATCTATAAATAAAAAGTTATGCCTATTTTACCGAACCTGTAACAAAAACTAAAATTAAGATTAAGTTAATTCAAAAGATGCAAAGACTACAAAATTTAATGATACTATTAATTTAATGTGATGAACTAAGCTTTTATTAAACATACATATTTAAGTGTTCATCACTTACGGGTGATACGAACCTATTTATGACATGATTAACACTAATAAAATATGACAACACGACTAACACCGATTGACACGATTATTTACAAAGTAACACAATTATAAATACAAATTAATTTTAAAATTCATTATATGTTTATTAGATATTTAAATTCAAGGTTGTATTTTTATTAATATTAATATTATATTATTATTAATTTTGATATGATCTTGAACTACCCTTAATTTTTTTTTTACATATTTTTTTGTAGGTTACTTAAGATTTAAAAAGATGCAATGGATTTTTATCTGAAGATAAATTGCATTTTAAGTGTGTATGAAACTTGATATTTTGTGGACTTTTTATTGTATTGTGAATGAATTTTGGATATTTTCTTATTAATACATTTTTAATTTAAAAATACTAAAATAGGTTGGAAATTGAAATGCTTAATCATGTCATAATTATGTTAATCATTTAAACGTGTGTAATCGTGCCTGTAAAACGTATCAAATATTTAAACATGTCATAATCATATTAAACGGGTCATATTTGCGTCTAACACGAAAATGATCTATTTATTATTCGTATTCATGTATTATGTCGTGTCACTCATGGGTCACCCATTTAATAATCAAGTCGTATTCGAGTTGAATCTCTTTGACATGAATAATAAACGAGTCAGGTTCGGATTTTACTAATCTTTGTTGTGTCATAGCTCAACACAACACGAACACGACCCACGAACCCAAATTCTCACTCCTACTTATAGTCTTAGAGCCACATATTGTTACTGTAGTTTTTCGCATGGCATCGAAGAAAGATAATCAATTTGATTTCAACTTAAATGAAAATAAATATAAAAGCTAAATTTGGTCAATTTGGACTTTGGATCATGTGGATGGCCCAAGTGATTCAAAAAAATTCAATGGGCTTTAATTTTATTATTGTTGTTATTATTGTTATTTTTTGACTCTTCAATCTGGGAAAAGGCAACTCTTAAATTTAGGAAAAGGCCCTTGGTAGGTGCATTGTCGAAGATAAGAAAGCTACAAGCATTTATCTTTTACCAGTTTTACGGGTCATACTACAGTCCATCCCTTGTACACATACAACCATTTTTTAAGGTCGTCGCATTTGGGGCTTAATTTATGCATTTAGCGACTCTTGCTAACTTGGCTATTTTATGCATTTTTTACCTGTGACCTAGTAGTCTGATAGCTTGCAACTTCACTCGCAGACTTACAACTTTGTTCTCTTATCATCTACAGCTCTTTCATCTGCGACAGTCGATAGGCAATCTAGTGTTTCCATTCACTGATCCACCTTCCATATCACCTTTCAGTATTATATTAATTAATAGCCCAATAGCAATCGATCTTAATGGCTGTTCTCAAATTGCCTTATTTTTTTTGGTTAATGAGCATTGCGATAGAAGATATAAACAACTACCTCGTCGGGTTCAAGTTCAGTAATTGGAAGCTTAAGCGTGGGGATTCTCTATTGTAAATGTGTTTTTGAGTTAGTGGGTTTCATTTCAGTCATGGCATTTCAATGATTTATTTTCTATGCATCAGGCCATAATTTCTAGTACCTAATTTTCGGTAGGCCAGGACACATGTATTGGTGGGTTTCAAGCAGGGGTCCCAGTTTTTCCTTTGATTCACCAGTTATCTGTGTAAAAGAGGGTGTTTGGGCTTTTGTTAAATATGCAGATATCTCAGGTAAGAAGATTTAAATTTGTTCTAGTGTTGAGTATTTTATTAAGTTCGGTATGTTAGTATATGGTTAAATGATAGTCGATTTGTTGCATTATAATCCTTACATGTGACCCTTTTTCAAAACATGAGGACTTTGTTTTGTTTCTGAGGCATAATAATATATTTGTTTTGTTTTCTTGAAAATGGTTATGCAAATTTTGGTTATCCTAGGAATGGTTTTGTTGAATGTTTGAGGACACTGAATGTTGTAAAGAGAGATAGTTGTCTTGGAATGCCAATTTTTTTGAAATTTGTGTATGAATACATCTCCATTCAATAGGGAGATAAGAACACTACAACAAACAGCTTCCCACCTATGAAGTGGATGTTAGTACAGATGATTAAGCAAATATAATTTTTGTAATGGAATGTGGTTATGGAAGGGACATAAACTGGCCCATGTAAGTGCAATGGGCCAAACTAGCTAAGCATGTTAAAAAGGCCTGCTGTGTTGGAACAACAAATATTAATGTAAATCTAGAGTAATATATTAAAAATGAATTGGTTGGTAACATCTATGAAGAACATAAATACTTCAGTATTATTGTAGAAGTTCTTACTAGAATTTGTTGTCCAACGCATTATCAGTTGTGGTAATAGGGCTAATGAGTAATGGTTTGCGAAGATTTCCTACCGTATAAGCCAAGGCCTAGAGGTCATACAGGTTGTCAACTATAAAATCTAGGTACTGATCAATAGGTATTAATCCCGCTTGTAATGCTTTCATACGCTTCCATATAATGATTGGAAACCATGCTGAGGAAGGATATTTTGTGTTTGTGTGTATGTGCGCGTTGTAACCATGATTGATTGAAGTTCAAAAGATTGTTTTAGTGGGATGGCCTCGTGTGTAGAGTGGTCTTAGAGTGGCTACAGATTATGGTGCGATAATTTTTTGTGATAAAGACTGATTAGCAATTTGAAACTGTACCCAGATATTGAGCAAAACTAGTCTACTATCCTAGAAGCCACAGACGTGCTTCTTTTTCTTGTTGATATTACTAACATTGATGTTTACAAGTTACAAGCTCGATTTTACGATGGACATATGTTTCCATTTGTATGTGGTACTTTAAATGATACGAGGTTTATATTGTTTTAATGTTATTGTAGATAAAAAAAGTGGAGGAACGTAGAAAGTAATTTTAATTATTAAGTTTTGGTAATTTTGCTTTCCTTATAATTAGATAACAAAGTCACACGTCCCCATTACCACAAGTTGTTTAAGTCTTATTATTTTAGAGTGGTTGGAGATATGACACTAAATTTAGACTTATGTAATCATGGTATGCATCTTGTTCACCTGTTGAAGTAATTTATTGGCTTCTAGTGTTATATCGGTGCATATGGACAATCCATTCTATGCATTTTCTTTTTGTTCTTCATAACCAGATTTTCTGGATATTAATTTTCAGATTTTATACATGTCCTACCATGTAGGTAGAACAAAAGTATCATCCACACATTGTATTTGGGTGAACAAAATTTAAACAGTTGAGGTTATTATGCGGTAGGATTTAATCAGTTAACGACTTGAATATGCATTAAGGTTCGAGACATATTTCCATGATCCCAAACTTCGACATGGACGAATAGCCCGAACTACTTATAAAGGCCATTTACTTAAACCTTTGAGCTATTATTATGAATAGCACAACACTTAACTGTCGTAATGTATGTCAAACCATGTTACTTACCCATTGCACCCTGCTTCTAATCATGACCACTTGAAACAAGTTATTTCTATGTTTTTGACATTAGTGACAAAATATAAGTATGAAACTTTGCACAGGGTGTTTATGTATTGTGTATGTTATGATAAAAATATTTGAACCCTTGTCAGTTGTGAAATGATCGTATCTATACATTATTTGTTGAAAAGTAGTTAGTGTTTTTGCATTAAACCGAATTAATATATTAATATTATTATTATAGACTGTGGCATAAGTAATTTTCAGATAATTAGATGTCAGGTTCACAGCCACGTAACAGAAATGACACCAAAGGGCGAAAAGATTTGCGGTTAGGGGCAAAATCAACCTTTACTTCTTGCAGAGAAGCCCGTGCAGTAAGTCGTTAATAACCAGGCTGTATAACACATCCATTATCACTCAAATACCATATAAGCACTTTCACTATTACAATAACTCCCCTTTGTATAATTGTCATTATACATCACAAAAACAAGTTTTTCACTTTATTTGCATCATGTGCACGAAGCCATTGATATGTGTTTATGTGTCATTATGAATGTTATAGCTTGCACGCTTATTTTGGGTTTAGGGTTGTTGTATTCTAAATTTTGGGTTATCTATTCCAGTTGTTGCCTACCCGACACTGTGATAGGAGCAAGTTCATTGCTGAGGATACGATGGATGAGATTGCCAATCTTGATGTGGGGTATAAAGTCTATAATAAATTTCATGGCAAGATTGTCAAAGATAATTCCCTGGATATAAGGACTATGAACATAGTTTGTAGTCCGTAGCGGTTTGTTCGATGTGTTTCTACTCTCATAAATGTTCAGAAGGAGGCTGTGAGCTGTCTCAAGTTTGGGAGCATTGTTCACTCAAAGTGAGGGAGACTGCGATGATCTTTATGTCGCAAGTTGTTTACGATTGGAATCTCGTCACATGTATATTAATGATGGATGGCTTATAGTTCCACATTAACGAAGACAACTTTATGGAGATAATGGGCATTTGCGATGGAGGGTTTATCATTCGATTCGGAGGTCCTAAAGCCGATATTGCAGATTTATGAAGTAGGTATCGTTGTACTTCAAGTAGCATACGACTTGCTTGTCTTGCAGAGATACTGCAAAACTCAACTTGTGTGGATGATGACTTCCTGAGGTCCTTTATGCTATTCAGAATTGGCACGTTGCTATGTCCAGCCTCAGCAACTCATGTAAGGGCTCGTTATCTGTATATCGTTAAAGATGTCAGAAGCATAAGTGACATGAACTGGTCCCAATTTCGTTTCCCAAACCTTTGTAAAAGTGTTATGAAGTATAAAAGCTTCAAGTCTTCAAACATATTGGGTTGCATGCTATATCTATAGGTAATACTTTTATGCATTATTTCATTATGAGAATATATATATATATATATATATATATATATCTGCAATCTCTTTCCGGGTTTTAACAGTCAATTTTTTTTATTACTCCTTGTGGACAAAGCTATACTATGTCCACCATGCTTCCATGCACCTCGACCTCATTAATAGATCCTCAAATCATAGGGTGGAATGATGTGAAGATATGAAGATGCCTACTATGGTTGCGACAAGGATGTCATCGCCAGAGACTAATGGTAAACCTCTTAATACCTCTTTATCTTTAATCAGTGAATGTATTAAATAATGATTGTTTCCTTTTATGCAGGTTAGTTATGTGTTGTTGCCAATTTAGTTTTTTTCACCTATGCTCTGTGTGCTTATGTTTCCCAAAATACAATGGTTTGTGATACATGAATAGATGTGAAGTAATAACATGTACCTACAACTTATAATTGTGTATGCAGAAGATGATTTTATTGTATGCGTACCAAACAGAGTGAACATGAAGGTCATCGTAGTTTTATTAAATGTTGTTTCCATGCTAAAAATGTTTTTTTTTTGTATTTTGCTAGCTTGTCTATTGCTATATGTAATTACAAAAGTTTGTTATAGTTTTATATCCTACGTATTCAAATTCGTATAACCTCTATGCATAAAGTAACTTACGGCAAGTAAAAATTGTTGTAATATGCGTATGATATATAACACAGTGTTCCTTCGCATGGGATTGTGGCTTGCACGGCCTCAAATATGCTAAAATTTCTTTTCTTGTATACATGCAAACATTATTTATTTCGTTCCCAATAAAGCTACGTGCGCTTGTTGAAAAAACTGTGTATTGTGTAATGAACTTACTGCCACTGATGTAATCTAGTCTATAACTCAATTTTCACCCATACATCGATTTTCCTTTTGTAGGGCAACATTCAGAATGTTGTTATAAGAACTTTCAGTGCAAATATTGAACATCAATTACGGATGTCCAAGAGACAATGAATTCCACTTGCGGTTTGCAATCAATATCTCAAGAAACAACAAAAGTCATCCTGCAGAAATTAGAATATGTTATTAGATTTGTTAATAGTAACAACCGATAAATACAAGTAGTTTACATCATTGTAAACATTAAAATTTTCAAGCTTGATGAAGAAATGAAGATGAATATCGAGTAATAAAAATGAACAAAATGCCCTTAAAGGCCAAGAAAGAAAAGGTGAGAAGGAAATTATGAAAGGTCTAAAAAACCTGACATGTGACTTCAAAAAATCACAAAAATTAATCTAGGAGGAATCTAATGATGGATCATATACCCTTGTGAAGCTACAAATGTCTAGTTTTCATAGAAATTTACAGATTACAAATCGGAGTTGAACTTGAAAAGTTATGTGTGATCGAATAGACAAAGGTAGACTACATTGCAAAATGCCAAAATAGGAAGGGTTGAAGGCAGAACAGTCGCTCGGCTATTGACCAATAGCGGTCCGATGGTTAGACAGTAGCTTAATAGTTGAGTGAGAATCACTCAATGGTTTGCCAATGGCGGCCTGGCTGTTGGTCCCCTAATTTTGAAAATTTTCGATTCTGACCTTCCTTTTTTTGTTTCTTTACTTCCTTTTTCAAATCTAACCCTCACCTATATAAACCCCCCTTGGCTTACTTTCAAGGCACACCGATTGTTAAATATAATCATCTCTTCTTCCTTTTGAAGACACGCTCAAGAATTCGAGAAGTTTTTTTCAGCTTAAAGTTTTTAGGCATTCTATTGCTCTAAATCTAAAAATGGTACGTCTTGAGAGTAGTCCTATCTTCTCCCCCTTATTTTCTTATTTACTTTTTTTGCTTTGAATAAGCATATTTAGGGTTTAATTTTATACTTAGAAGCATGTTTAGGGTTTTATGAATTGTTTAACCCTCTTGTTTATTTTGCAAGATGGATAAGCGCGTCGAGATAAGTCTGTTTTCCTTATTAGAATCATGTTTAGGAATTTAATTTCCTTTATAAATGCTTAGAATCATGCTTAGGAGTATGATTAGAAATATAATTAGAACTTATGATTGTTTTGAAGCATGCTAGGAAATAGTATATAATAGATAAAAATTACAATATTGCCCTTTGAATACTTTGATTGAGCTAGAATAGCTTTGATTGATATTAAATCTTTGAATTAGGCTAGAATATGCCATGATAACCATGTTTAAGCTAGAAATTCCATGATGTTATAAATTAATATGAATTATGCTAGAATAATAATAGGTTAGAATGCCATAATAGAATTATTAAATCTAGGCTAGAATGCGCTGATTCTAGATTATGGCTTTGTCTTGAATTTTAGTTGATTAATATGAATGAATGTATGAATATACTTTGATTAGAAACATGATTAATATGATGTCATGAAGTGGTGGTGAACTCACATTGATAGTGAGGGACCATCACTTAGAATGAATAATTGAATGAATATGTGTATGAATGAATGCTTGAAGAGGCTTGATAAGTATTGAATAAACTCACATATAGTGCTAAGAAATTCACTATTTATCAAGTCTTGACTTGAGTATTTATATTGGATGCTTAATATGAATGAATATGCTCTTTTGAATGTTTGATTTATATGATTAGAATATTTGAAGTGTTAAGAGTAGATTTTAATTTATTTATTGAAGAATAAATTGTTGTTGTAATCCTCCTCTCATTCCCCATGTTTGCAAGGGTATATAATTTTATTCTTCCTTCTCCTTTTTTCTTTGTGTGGATATACAACTACCATGAATGAAATCACCTCACATGACTAATGAAGATAAAATGAAAATGTATGCAAAAAACCAACAACTTAAATGGACTGTATGTTAATATGAGATATTTTTATTTGGTATACCCTAATGGAAGCCGGATCTTGATCCAGGCGGATCGAATGATTTGTATCTAACTTTTCGAACCCATCTCTGAAGGGATGAAGGTAGTTTAGTTCTCGAAGCGAGGCATATTACCCCCATTCATTCCCAATTGAATAATTGGGTGGTGACTCCATTTTTTCATACGTGTTAATGGCTCGTTTGTGTTCTTTTAATCTCAAAAAAGGCTTTGACACAGTACTTGCAACGGTTTTTCTCCTTACCACCTTTATCAAGCCTGCACATGCCCTTTCGTTTCACAACAGGAGGGTCCTTCATATTTTCTCCACCCCTTTGAATTTTTTCGTCGTTAACATCGCTTTTCCTATCCACCTGTATCAATTATTGTGCTTGTAGTGTCATTCGATGTACACATTCCATGGCCTCCTTGTAGCTTGCATTACTATGACCTGCAAACTGGCACATTTTTTTATAGGCTGCTGCCAATGCTCCTATCCTAGCCATTTTTTTCCATCCATGTATGATGAATGTCGCTACAAGTCCAGTTACATCTCAACTTGGTAGTCTTTCTATACCTCGACAACATTAGGCAAGGCAGGATATCTTCCACAAGTTGTGACTTCATAACAATAAATATATGGTAGTACAGATAGCTTATTGTCTCTATTAACTTGCAAAAGGACTCTAACTTATTGGTTAGTTGGTGGTAAACAACGGTCCATGTATTTTTTTCGATCTTGGAATTCAGTTATCTTGTATATCACCAAAACCAACCCCTACCCCACCCAAAAAAAAATTACACATTTTGTCATTAGTAATTAGAACACCCTCTCCATATATTTCTTTGCGTATTAAAAGCAAGACGTCCTTCGTACAGACTTTATGCGCTTGCTTCTCATATCACACCAGATGCGAGGAGAGGACCGGCTCATTATACTCATTATTAAAATCATCTTTCACCTCAATATTTCGCATCTTCTCCATCGCCCTCTCCACTTGCCTATAGAACTCCAAGAGTGTCATGTCGATCCCCACACAATGATTGATCAATGCATTAGTACTCTTATACCTCAATATGCTCTGCATCCCACCACAAAAATGTTTCTTCAAATGTGCTTCAGCCTACAATGTCCTGTTCTTGTACAATTTCTGTGGCCATGCATTGTCCTTATGTCATCGCTTCTTTATCAACTTCTTCCATTTTCTTTTAAACTCAGCCACAGTAATGTTTACACCCATTAGTTTTGCAAGCTTCTCGGTGAAAATCATATCACTTACATTACTTGTCACATGTCTATCGAGATGCCAACAACATAAACAATGAGTTGTCTTCGACAATGTGGTTTTAATTGCCTTCCTCATAAACTTGTCCCTATCAATAATTACTTCAATTGGATGCTTGTTATTTATTATCATGATGAATGTTGCCAGCAGCCAAGTATACGCCTCTACAGTCTTGTCTACTAGCAACCCAACTGTGAATAGATTAGTTTTCATATGGTGGTTTATTCCTACAAACAATACTAGAGGTTCCTTGTATCGATTTGTTTTATAAGTTGTATCAAAGCCAACCACATCTCTAAACACTTGATAACCAACCTGCGTAGCCTTGTCACACCAAAAGATGTCTCTTATCATGTTTTCTTCTTCCACTATATATTCAAAGAATAACCCTGGATCAGCCTCTTTTCTCACCTCAACATAGTTGAATAAACTCTGCACATCACCAGCATCATTTGTTTTCCTACGTTCTTTGTCCATCTTATTCTAAAGATCTTTCTTTGTAAGGCCATCATTCTCATAACCATTAGCCATGTCCACTATGTACTCCATAGCTTTAGATGTTTTTACCCTAGCCTAGCGTAATCCTTTGCCTAATGCAACATTTGCATCCTCAACTTTTCTATTCGATCCTAGAAACTACACCTTATTCCAAGATATTAAATTGTGTGTATGACTGTCATTGAACTCTATCGCCTACCACTTCCTAATTCCTTTCATCAGCTTGACATGAAACACTACTTTATAACCTGCATGCGTCAATCCCCAGGGTTCTCACACCCTATTTGTCCTATTTAACCATTTTTCTCTCCTGAATCCTTCTTTAGCGTATACCTAATGCCTCCCTATACAGTTCCCTTGCTGTCTTTGTATAGTATGTCCTATCTAACACTAAAACCCTTCTTCGTGGCATGCTTCATGTATAACTTCTCAATGTCATCTAGGGTATCGAATTGTAACAATGGGATTTTCCCTTTGCTATCCATGTCCCTTGCTTCACCTTGACCTATCTCAATTTGATGGCTTTTCCTCTTTCACTTCATTACATCCCATGCAACACTAACATTTCCTCCAATTTGTGGCTTTGTCTTTGCATGAAAGGTCCCTTTTAATCCCCCCATCAGTTGTCCTCCTCCATCTATTCCCATTCAATTGAATTGGTTTGCACCCCTCTGTGCCTTCCATTTTTGAGTTTAGCCCACAAATCCCCGCCCTAGCATCCCCTGATACCTTTACATACACAAGAACACTTATTTCATTAGAGAACCCCACATATATCTATTATCTTACAAGAAATATATAATTTCAGCCTCACATGTGTAACAACTTATACAATACCTAATCAATAATTTCGTCGATGCTTATAACATTTATTCCCCTATATATTCCATAACTAGAAGAACATGGTGATTCTCTCTACAGTTTACACATTTAGCACCTTCTTTGTCAATTTCGACTTCACAGCCAAACATCCATTACTATACTTTGATATATTCCTTTATTTTAATATGAGACCCCCACCATAAGGTGGCTACTGTGTCCTCCCTACTATAGTGCCATTCACTGTTGAGGTCCACTTATTCCAACCAAAGCCTTCGTGCTTTCTCCTTCTATTAACATCCACCCCTAAATCTTTTATGTTTGTCTATCAATCTTTTGTCTCTTCTACTATTATGTTAGGTATTTGGTTTTCCCCCCATTTTTGTATATGCCCTTTTTCTCCCGCCACCTCTTGGTCCCTTAAATACAATCCACAATTAAATGGTCTCACTACCTGGTCTACTACTTTTGTTGTTTCTTTTTCAATTGTCTTTTATCCTTTAGTCAATGACAAGTATAATCCAAAAAAGTTATATCAATGTTTCTCATTTCACTATTGTTCTTGGGCTACATTTTTACTCCTTCCTTTAGGGCGCCATCTTCCCTACCATGAGCCCATCTATATCTTAATGGGTTGCTGTCACCCCCTAACATCTCTTATTTAGAGACTTTAGGGGTGATTGAATTAGAAATTAATAAAAAGTTTATCATCAATATCTCATCATTTTTTTCATATATATATATATATATATATATTTATCACATGAATTATTACAACTATTTGTTCAAAACAAACTTTACATACACTGGTGACTAAATTCAATACATAAATTGCTAGTCACATAACAAAATCTCCCATCATTAGCTAGGAGAAACAAGACCGTCCCCAAAAATCATTGTATGCATGCAGACTTCAGACTCCCGAGGAAAGCTCTGGAATATCACTAGTATGAACATCCTTCTGTGTACCTATGGAGAGAGAGGGTGAGCATAAAGCCCAGTAGGAAAAATTCTAATATTATACTAAATCACACGCATTCAACAATTACCCAATTACAAAGTTGCACACCCAATCATAATAAATCAAATAATTATGTTCATTTGCACATCAAATTTATATTCGTGTTCCCCTTGGATCCGTATACAAAACAGCCCATCCAAGGTCCAACACATTATATTATTATATTTATGTTCCCCTTGGATCTGTATACAAAACGGCCCATCCAAGGTCTAACACCTTATATTATTATATTCGTGTTCTCCTTGGATTCGTATACAAAACGGCCCATCTAAGATCCAACACCTTATATTATTATATTCATGTTCCCCTTGGATCCGTATACAAAACGGTCCATCCAAGGTCCAACACCTTCTATTATTATATTCGTGTTCCCCTTAGATCCGTATACAAAACAACCCATTGAAGGTCCAACACCTTATATTATTATATTTGTGTTCCCCTTGGATTTGTATACAAAACGACCCATCCAAGATCCAACACTAAGGATTTCATATTCGCATTCTCCTTGGATCCGTATACAAACAGCCCATCTAAGGTCCAATGCATATATTAACAACCTTTCAATATCAGTACTATGATAAATCTCAAGAAAATACAATTTTTATGCAAAATCCAGGACTTTTTAGGAAGTGTACAGTCGATTTGGGATGGTTCTATAATTTTGCTCGACACTCGACACTGTGCACCTCGACACTCGACACACGACACTCGACATGCACATCGAATCGCACACGTAACGCGTGACACTCGACACTAGACACTCGACACTCAACACTCGAACTCGCACGTCGAGTCGAGCATGCAACGCGTGAAACTGTTCACTCGACACTCGACACTAGACACTCGACAAAGTGCCTCTCGATACTCAATACTCAAACTCACACGTCGAGTCGCACACGCAATGCGTGAAAATGTTCACTCGACACTCGGCACTAGACACTCGACAAAGTGCCTCTCGACACTCGAACTCGCACGTCAAGTCGCACATGCAACGTGCGAGACTGTTCACTCAACACGCGATTACAGACACTCAACACCCAACACCTCTCACTCAACACTCTTCTCGACACTAGACGACAAACACTCGACACTCGACCTATTTACAACCGGCACTCGACATATGCCTCTCGACACTAGACATATGTCACTCGACACTCAACCTTGGACACTCGACACTCGACAAACGAATGTCGAGTGCTGTCGGGGGAAACATCAGAATCGAAATCCAGAGTTGGTTAAAGCATCCCATTTCTAGATTTTAACTCCCAACTTCAAAAATTTACCAAAAATCCGTTTTAACTCTAAATTCAACGAAATCAGCGGTTAATTAAAGCTTCATATGTCTATTTTCCTAAACAAATGAAAAATCACACAATTCTCAATCCAAAAAAATGCATCAGCTCAAACAACATAAGACAGTCACATGAACTACAACTCCTTTCAAAACCATCTCTACTTCACTTCATCAACACTTAGTTTTCACACATAATTCCTCATTCAAACAACAAACAATCAACTTACAGTAAGTAGTTTCACTCATAGTTCATCATCCAAGCAACAAAATAATTAATTTAGATAGATCACATGCATAACAAATCAATATCAATTAAACAACACAATACATGACATGAGATAAGCATAGTGTTAGAAAATCCCTGCTTGTTTTCCAAGCTTATACACTTCTTTGAAATTTTTTCCTCTCTTTTCTTCTTCTCCTTCTTCTCTTCTTCTCTTCCTAGAATCGTGAAACTCTCTTCTCTTCCTCTTTTTTTTGTCTCTCATTCTAG
Organism: Boswellia sacra; assembly: GCA_013180625.2. Lineage (NCBI taxonomy): Eukaryota > Viridiplantae > Streptophyta > Magnoliopsida > Sapindales > Burseraceae > Boswellia > Boswellia sacra. Next base: position 120,291 of record SNVD02004466.1, on the reverse strand, counting down.
AAAAATCCTCTCTTCTTTGCATATAAGGCCCTAACTTATGGGCCTAAATCCACTCATTATCCAATCCACTAATCCTTAAACATAATTTCTAAATTTTGCAATATATAAATGCATACATATTAATTTTCTTTTGAGACTCTACAACCTACCCTCCTAAAAAAAATTTCATCCTCGAAATTTGAAAATATGAGTCAGAATTACCTCTTGCATTCAAAAGCTCAGGATACTTTCTTTGAATCTCTGACTCTAACTCTCATGTGGCCTCTTCAACGCCATGATGCTTCCACAAGACCTTGAGTAGTGGAATGGTCTTGCCACGTAGGACTTGCCCTCTCAAGTCCATGATTTGAATAGGAACCTCTTCATACGAAACATCTTGTTGAATATCCAACTCACTCCAATCTAGCACATGTGTTGGGTGAGGCTCATACTTCCTTAGCATCGATACATGAAATGTGTTATGAATTCCTGATAATCGTGGCGGCAATGCTAGCTCATACGCTACTTCGCCAACCCGTCTTAAGACTTCAAATGGACCAATGTAGCGTGGAGCAAGTTTACCTTTCTGTCCAAAACGCATCAAGCCCTTACGCGGAGACACCTTTAAAAACACATGGTCACCCATTTTGAATTCTAACGGTCGTCTCCTTTTGTCTGCATAGCTTTTTTGTCGACTATGGGCTGTAAGCAAATGTTGACATATCAATTTCACCTTTTTAGTTGTCTCTCGTACAAGCTCAGGTCCTAATAAGGAAGCTTCTCCCACTTCTACCCAACATAAAGGGGACCTACACGGTCTACCATAGAGTGCCTCAAAAGGTACCATTCCAATACTATATTGATAGCTGTTGTTGTATGCAAATTCCACAAGTGGTAGATAATCCTCCCAATTACCTTGAAAATCCATCACACAAGCCCTCAACATATCTTCCAAAATTTGAATGGTGCGCTCTGATTGACCATCAGTTTGAGGATGGAAGGCTGTACTAAATAGCAACTGAGTACCCATAGCTCTTTGAAGGCTTTGCCAAAATTGAGCTGTAAACCTGGGATCTCTATCTGACACCACTGAAACTGGGACTCCATGCAACCTCATAATTTCTTTAATATTCAACCGACTCAAACCATCCACTGAATCTGTTGTACGTATAGGAAGAAAGTGTGATACTTTGGTTAACCTATCTACAATCACCCATATTGCATTCTCCCCTTTTACAAAACGCGGTAATCCAGTAACAAAATCCATGGTGATGTGATCCCACTTCCACTCTGCTACAGGCAATGGTTGGAGTAAATCCTGCAGGCCTTTGATGCTCGACCTTCACTTGTTGGCAAGTAAGGCATCTAGGCACATATTCAGCAACATCCCTTTTCATTCCTTTCCACCAAAACTAGCGACATAAATCATGATATATCTTGGTACCACCAGGATGAACAACGAATTTAAAATGATAAAATTCCTTAAGAATATCATTTTTACACTCTTTATTTGATGGAACGAAGATCCTGCCCTTGAATTGTAAACTCCCATCCGAACCAATTGTCCAATCCACACTTCCATCACCGCGTAACACTTGCTCATACAAGGCTCTAGTCTCCAAATCTTGATGTTGCAATTCAATCACTCTATGCATAAGAGACGGTTGGGCAACAAGTGTAATTCGTGATCCTCAACCAAGATATCATAATCATAAACAGATCGCAACATGCTCTACTCTCCTATCATTGCACTAACCATGGTCCTCGACTTTCTACTTAATGCGTCAGCCACCACATTTGCCTTGCCTGGATGATATTGGATAGAGAAATCATAGTCTTCCTAATACTCCATCCATCTTTGTTGTCTCAAGTTCAAGTCTTTTTGGGTGAAAATGTATTTCAAACTTTTATGATCATAAAAGACTTCAAACCTCTCGCCATACAGATAACGTCACCAAATTTTCAAAGCATATACTACCGCAACTAGTTCTAAGTCATGAGTGGGAAAATTCTGCTCGTGAGGTTTGAACTGACAAGAAGCATAGGCTACAACCTGACCCTGTTGCATCAACACACACCCTAACCCATCTAAGAAAGCATCAGTGAAAACTACATAATCAACTCCACGTTGTGGTATCACAAGGATAGGTGCTGAAGTCAATCTTTTCTTCAATTCTTGGAATGCTTGTTCACATGCATCATTCCACTCAAATCTGACTCATTTCCTTGTTAACCTGGTCATTGGTGCAGCCAATCGAGAAAAGTTCTCCACAAAATGTCGATAGTATCCTGCTAAACCCAAGAAGCTGCATACTTCAAACACATTCTTTGGTCGTTCCCATTTCATAACTGCCTCTACTTTCGATGGGTCCACTAAGATTCCTTGTCTTGACACCAAATGGCCTAAAAAGTTTACTTCTGATAGCCAAAATTCACATTTACTCAGCTTGACATAAAGATGATGCTCTCTCAGTGTTTGAAGTGCCATATGTAGATGTTGCTCATGTTCAACTTCAGATGAAGAATAAATGAGGATATCATCCACAAACACAATCGCAACTGGCATTAGTTAGTCCATAATGGCATGACCAGAAACTCATAATGCCCATACCGGGTACAAAAAGCGGTATTGGGTATGTCTTCTTCCTTTATTCTCAACTGATGATAACCTAAACGAAGATTTATCTTGGAAAAACAACAAGATCCTCTTAGCCGATCGAACAAATCATCGATCCTAGGTAAAGGATATTTGTTTTTCATTGTAACCCGATTTAACTGCCTGTAATCTATGCATAAACGTAATGAACCATCTTTCTTCTTCACAAACAATGCTGGTGCACCCCAGGGAGAAGTACTGGGTCGGATGAATCCTTTCTCTAACAATTCTTCTATTTGTAGCTTTAGCTCCCTAAACTCTATTGGAGCCATTCGATAAGGAGCAACTGATATAGGTGCCACACCTGGATACACCTCGATAGCAAACTCCACCTCTCTAGTTGGAGGTAACCCAGACAATTCTTCAGGAAAAACATCAGGAAATTCACTCACCACACGAGGAAGTTCAGAAATCCCTTTATTAATTTCTTCCACTAATATACTTGCTATCATGTTCCTGAGCCCTTTCTTGTTTTGCGACCCAAGCAAAGGGTAATATGATAATGCATATTTGTCCCCATAAAAACTGAAAACGATGCCCTCCGACGTGTGGATGATTACTTTCTTCTTGTGACAGTCTAATATAACTCGATAAGTGGACAAGCAATCCATTCCTAATATCACATCATACTCTGTGAAATCCATAAGTATCAAATCAAATGATAACATGTGCCCATTAATCTCTAGCATATAGGAACAATATATCCTTCCAACCTCTAGACTACTACCCATAGGTAACTCCACATGTAATACAGAGTTCAACAAATCAGACTCTAATCCTAATGCAGATGCAAAATGGGTAGATATAAAAGAATGAGTAGCTCTAGAATCAAATAAAACACGGGCCCATGCGTTAAAAACCAATAATGTACCTCCCACAACCTCGTGGTCTGTAGGCTCTGTCAGCTGAGTCAAAGCAAAAACTCGTCCCTGAGTCATCTATCCCTTAGGTCTAGTGCTCTGAGCTGATCTTGGAGGCCTAACGGATTGAGAAGAAGCTGCCTAAGACCTTTGAGAAGTATGATGTGACTGAGTGTTACGTCCCTGAAACGATGGTCTAGACTGTGACCCTGACCTTTATTGAGGAGTCGGTTCGGTCTAACTAATGGCACTATGAGGACCTCTTTCCCTGCTAGACAATCCCGTTGCATGTGACCGTATTGTCCGCATCTAAAACATCTGGGACATTGACGTTGCAAATGGCCTGGCTTCCCACACCCATAACAAACTCTCTGACTCTGTGAAGACCCACTTGACATGGAGCTTTGAGATTGTAGTTGCTGAGACTAAGAATTAAAGGAAGTCCTACTGGACTGAGTTCTCTGTCTCTCAGCTGAACGATCACGCTGTCGCACTCCTCTAGAAGGTATGCCAATACCCCACACCCTGTGACTCTGGGATATCTCCTGTTCTACAACTAAGGTGGTCTCCACCATATCAGAGTATGTTGTCAATCTACATACTGCAACTAAGGGTCTGATGTCATCTCTCAGTCCCTTTTGAAATCCCAAGCCTTGCTAGCCTCATCCGCCACCAAACTAGGTACAAAACGGGATAAGGCAGTAAATCATGCCTCATATTGTTGCACTGTCATGTTCCTCTGTGTCAAATATATAAACTCATTTTCCTTTTGGTCACGAAAAATCGTAGGAAAATAATTGTCCAGAAAAGCAGTAGAGAAGTCTCTCCATGTAAGGATGTTTCCTCCTTTAATATGCTCAACCGATGTCCACCACTATAATGCCTTTCCTGTCAACAAGTGAGTTGCCACCTTAACCCGCAAATCTTCTTCAACTTACAAAAGATTAAAGAGGCACTCAACTCGTATAAGCCAATCTTCTACAACATTTGGATCTGGCTCCCCATTGAAAATAGGTGGATTGTGGCGTTGGACTTCTCTAAGTGCATTCATCATTCAGTTGTCGACACCCGTCTCTAATACTGATTGAGGTGGTGGTGGTGGATTAGGACGAAGAGTCTCCCTAACTATATTTGCCACTATTTCTACCAATGTATTGGCCATATCTCTCATGGCCCTATAAAACTCCGACCTCTCACCACCCTCAGGTGGGTTGGAACTCGAAGCACTTCGTATAGGGAACTCATTATCTAATTTTATCAATGGCAAAAACATAAGTGGCAGAATTCTATAACATATGGAACAGAAACACAACAAACAGTTATTCAAGGCACATGCAAACACACAAACATGACTCTAACCCTCCCAGACCATCTACATCCTTTTCATAGGTCTACAGTAAAGCCTAGGGTCTGATACCACTCTGTCACGCCCTAACATCTCTTATTTAGAGACTTTAGGGGTGCTTGAATTAGAAATTAATAAAAAGTTTATCATCAATATCTCATCATTTTTTTCCTCTCTCTCTCTCTCTCTATATATATATATATATATATATCACATGAATTCATTACAACATTGGCTATTTGTTCAAAATAAACTTTACATACACTGGTGGCTAAATTCAATACATAAATTTGCTAGTCACATAACAAAATCTCCTATCATAAGCTAGGAGAAACAAGATCGTCCCCAAAAATCATTGTATGCATGATATATATATATATATATATATATATATATATATATATCACATGAATTCATTACAACATTGGCTATTTGTTCAAAATAAACTTTACATACACTGGTGGCTAAATTCAATACATAAATTTGCTAGTCACATAACAAAATCTCCTATCATAAGCTAGGAGAAACAAGATCGTCCCCAAAAATCATTGTATGCATGCAGACTCCAGACTCTCTAGGAAAGCTTTGGAACATCACTAATATGAACATCCTTCTGTGTACCTGTGGAGGGAGGGGGTGAGCATAAAGCCCAATAGAAAAAATTCTAATATTATACTAAATCATAGGCATTCAACAATTACGCAATTACAAAGTTGTACACCCAATCATAATAAATCAAACAATTATGTTCATTCGCACATCAAATTTATATTCGTGTTCCTTCCGTATACAAAACGGCCCATCCAATATCCAACACATTATATTATTATATTCGTGTTCCCCTTGGATCTATATACAAAACGGCCCATCCAAGGTCCAACACCTTATATTATTATATTCGTGTTCCCCTTGGATCCGTATACAAAACGGCCCATCCAAGGTCTAACACCTTATATTATTATATTCGTGTTCCCCTTGGATCCGTATGCAAAACGAACCATCCAAGGTCCAACACCTTATATTATCATATTCGTGTTCCCCTTGAATCCGTATACAAAACGGCCCATCCAAGATCCAACACTAAGGATTTCATATCCGTATTCTCCTTGGATCCGTATGCAAAACGGCCCATCCAATGTCCAATGCATACATTAACAACCTTTCAATATCATTACTATGATAAATCTCAAGAAAATACAATTTATGTAAAATCTAAGACTTTTTGGGAAGTGTACAGTCGATTTGGGGTGGTTCTGTAATTTCGCTCGACATTTGACACTATGCACCTCGACACTCGACATGCGTGTCGAGTCACGCACACAATGCACAACACTGTTCGCTCGACACTTGGCGCTAGACACTCGACACTCGAACCCGTACGTCGAGTCACGCATGCAACGCCGAAACTGTTCACTCGACACTCGGCACTAGACACTCAACAAAGTGCCTCTCGACACTCGACACTCGAACCCGCAAGTCGAGTCGCGCACACAACGTGCGAAACTGTTCACTCGGCACTAGACACTCGACAAAGTGTCTATTGACAATCGACACTCGAACCTGCACGTCGAGTCGTGCACGCAACGCGTGACACTATTCACTCGACATGCGGTTACAGACACTCGACACCCGACACCTTTTACTCGACACTCCTCTCGAAACTAGACAACAAACACTCGACACTCGACCCGTTCACACCCGACACTCGACATATGCCTCTCGACACTAGACATATGTCACAGGACACCCAACCCTGGACACTCGACATTCACCTTTTTCTACTCGATACTCGACAAACGAATGTCAAGTACTATCGAGGGAAACATCAAAATCGAAATCCAGAGTCGGTTAAAGCATCCCATTTCCAGATTTCAACTCCCAACTTCAAAAATTCACCAAAAATCTGTTTTAACTCCAAATTCAACGAAATCAGCGGCTAATTAAAGCTTCATATGTCTATTTTCTAAACAAATGAAAAATCACACAATTCTCAATCCAGAAAAATGCATCAGCTCAAACAACACAAGACAGTCACATGAACTATAACTCCTCTCAAAATCATCTCTACTTCATTTCATCGACACTTAGTTTTCACACATAATTCCTCATTCAAACCACAAAAAATCAACTTACAGTAAGTAGTTTCACTCATAGTTCATCATCCAAGCAACAAAACAATTAATTTAGAATAGATCACACGCATAACAAATCAATATCAATTAAACAACACAATACATGACATGTGATAAGCATAGTGTTAGAAAATCCTACTTGTTTTCCAAGCTTATACACTTCTTTAAAATTTTTTTCTCTCTTTTCTTCCCTCTCTTTTCTTCTTCTCCTTCTTCTCTTCTTCTCATCCTGGAACCGTGAAACTCTCTTCTCTTCCTTTTTTTTTCCTTCTCATTCTAGAAAAATCATCTCTTCCCTACATATAAGGCCCTAACTCATGGGCCTAAATCCACTCATTATCCAATCCACTAATCCTTAAACATAATTTCTAAATTTTGCAATATGTAAATGTATACATATTAATTTTCTTTTGAGACTCTACAGTTGCCCTCATTTTTTCTTTAGATTTTGTGAGCAACTTCATGCTTCCCCTAGTAGTAGTTCCAATCGGGCTCATGCCATAGTCATCCACCACATTTCACCCTCTTAGTCATATTCATCACACTTGATTAGTATATTTTGCCACTTAATGGAATAAAACTTGTATTCCTATTCCTTTTCCTTTACGAGTGTTGTTATTTAAGCCTATCTAAAACTCCTTTTAAGCCCCGTTTTTATATTTTTCAAAAATTAAAATTATACCTTCTATTAAATTACCAAAAGAATATTTTTAATTTCATGAAATACCATATTTAACCTGTTTATATATATTTATATCAAAATATTTCTTTTTCTTTTTTTATACCTTAAATCTTTTATAACATTTGAAATTGGGCTAATCACACAGACCCCCCTTCGGTTTTGGTTTAATTTCGTCAATAGTCACTATTTACCTTTTTTCATCACTGCATACCCTTGTCATTTTTAAAATTCATCATACACACCCCTTCTATCAGTTTTATCGTCAATGACATCACTTTTCCATCCAATTTCATCGTAATTACTAAAATACCCCTAATTTAAGTTTATAAATGAGAAAAAATGTTTCGATGGATTCGAACCCTTAACCTTGTAATTGAAGTTGTCTTCTACATTGCCACCGTGCCAACTATTAAGTTCAAAATTTTGTTTACAAAATATTTTTATTTATATTTAATATCATATTTATAAAATCTAATAAACATCACCCATGTCCCTTCTCCACCCAACGATAGTCCCTCTCTCTCCACCATATTCCGCCTCTCAAGCAAACTCTCTCCTCCTCCACCTCCACCTATAAATCATCTCATTCAACCCAAATCCAAGAAAACAAAGTCCTAATGAAATAATTAGTATATATTAAATATTAATAAGTATAAATCAAGAATATAAAAATTAAATTAAGTTGCAAAAGGGTGTGAGAAGGAAATGGGGCCACGAAGCAAGAGGAATAGATAATGGAAATTATGAGTTTGATAATTTGAAAAGTTGCAAGAGGGTGAGAGAAGGAAGTGGGGGCCACAAAGCAAAAGGAATATATAATGAAAATTATGAGTTTGATCATTTGAAAAGTTGCAGGAGGGTGAGAGAAGGAAGTGGGGCCACGAAGCAGGAGAGAGGGGGTTTGGTTTAAGAGAGATAGGCCGACGGAAGTCGATGGAGTTGTGGGATGGTCATGGGGTTTGTGACAATAGTGAGGCGACAATTTGATTAAGAAAGAGGGAAGTGTTGCGAAGGAGGTGTGGTGGATGAATATAATGAAATTGATTTTTTTAATGAAATCATTGTTATTTTAGACAAAATTAAATATAAAATAAAAAAATGAAATGCAATAACAGAAGAAGAGGGGGACAAAAGCATAGTGCCTGGGTTATTAAGCTTCAGACTTAGTTTGAATATGTTTAAATGTAGGTTACTCTTAAGTATTGTCTTTGGCTTGCTGGTAGAGGGTACATAAGAGTTTTGAAGTCTTGGTCCCGAGTTCAAGTCCTAACTCTTACAAATTTTAGTTTAGTTTACTTTATATTATGTTAAATGATCATTATACCCTTCACATTGAATTTATTTACAAGTATTTAATGGTAAAACTAATAGAAGGAGTCGAAAAAATCAGGAGTACGCGGTGATGAAAAAAGGTAAACAGTGAATATTAACAAAATTAAGCCAAAACCAAAGGAGAGTCTGTGTGATTAGCCCATTTGAAATTATCTTCTCTGCTAATATTAGAATCAATACTTGTGAAGCAAAATTTATTTTGTATTATAGTTATTAATTTTCTTTCTTTTGTAGCAATTGATTTTTTCTTTGGTTGCCATGAGCCTCTAGATTTGGTTGTCCTAAGAATTTAGTACGAGATCAAATTCATTTAAAAAATATTGAGAAAGTTATACTTAGCTTCTAGTTCTTCTCAATCAGTGAGAGGGAGAAAAAGCAAGGAAAAAAAAAACAAATTTGCTTTTTCATTAGCCTTGGAACAATTTTACATTAAACAATTATCATTATCAGGAATTGGTAGCATTATAGTAATAAGGCCACAAGATGTATGTATTTGAATAATTGACAAGAACTATTTGTCAAATCTCAAATTATTAAAGGACGCCACGGCAATCAAAGTCATCAATTTTGCTTTTGTTTAATTTCCTTTGAAATTAAACACATATTTTAAAACCTCCAAATTTGAAATAATAGATAAGCACCTATATTAAACATAGAAAAAAAAGGTTGAACGGATATAAGTAGAAATGAAACCGGATGGATGATTTAAGAGATAAAAAAAAAAAATAATAGATATATTCACAAAGAAGATATTATAAAAATGGTATATTTGATATATAATAAATGATGCTTTTGTCCAAAATTTTATAACTAATTATATGTGAAGAGGGCCTTGAAAAGAGTTTCAAGAGGCTTAAATAATAACACTTTTCCTCTATGCCATTGTTTGGGCCCCTCCTATCCATGTTTGCAATGGCATTTGGCCTACCTACCTTTTACCCAAAGCCTGTTGCTATAATGCACTTGTGCTTTGTGTAATTGTTATCCGCAGATACTTACTAGTCTAAATATGCATAATTACATCTTACTTTTTATGTTTCATCAAGCGGTTACTAAGTTTTTTTTTTTTATATAACTTAAGGTAACTTTAAATTCACCTCTTGATCTTTGTTTCCCATATTTCATATTTTGTTCACGTTGTTTGTGGCAGCATTATTCCATAACATATCACACTAAAGTCTTGCCTCAGTCCAATTTCAAACATAGTTCTACCTCCTCACAATTGTGCCATTACCCACAATCGTTATCCGCTTTCCCTTTAGAAAGCCATTTTATTGCACGTTGTTATCGTGTCATCCCTGTTCATTTCTTGCACCATAGTTTGTCCATTGTGCCTTTATTTACTGGGATCACCACCTGCCCACCCCATCGTGATCATTGTAATCGGCCTTTTTTAATTACAAAATCAATAGTTGTCACATTATTGCTTTTTAAGCTTAACGTTACCATTCATTATTTAATGGTTTTTCCTGCATCACTTAAACGTCTATGTTTGGATAGTAAGTTATCTTCACCATTTACCATTATGTTTTCCAATGTAAATGTTGATGTCTCAAATTTGACTATTACGCTATATTTTTTACATTATACATCTTTACATGTTCCCCTAATATTCTTCCCCAATTGGTAACAGCCATTTCTGATGATAATATTTATGTTTTGTCACTCCTAGCACAAACCATAGTCGCACAAATTATACTATCTAGATTATGTGAGGTTAGTTTCTAATTGTGCAACTTAATTTCTCCATTTCTAATTTTTCTTATAGCTTAAAATGGAAATTAGTTATCCTTTACTACATTCCGAACTAATATTGCCTCCATTAGTTTTTCCCCTTTACAGTGATTATTGTAATGCACCAGCATTGTAAACCAAAAAAAAATCAATATCCACTGTCCACCCCACACATATTCATGTACTGCCTTTGTCTTAAACACTCTGCTTAAGATCTTTATATATGGGTCATGTTTTGTACATTTGGTTATATGATTTACAACATATTCCAATAACGAAATAAAAATAATCTAGCAACACCTCCCTTCCCTCCGCACCCTACCCCTATTTTTTTCTGTTCATTTGGTTACATTGGTTTACAACACATGACAAATATCTTCATCTTTTCTATTTCACACAAAATATATAGACTTCGTCTCCTTTACCAAACATCCAGGAAACTTAAGTACATATACATTTACATACATTTTTCTCACTTCTGTTCATACCATTTACACATATTAGTAATCACAGTCTTCCACATCATCATTTATTGTCACTGCAGCGTTAGCTACATAGCCCACTGTTATCGGGAATCCACGACATATGCCATAGCTTCTCCAACTTACCACACCCTTCCCTCAACTTAGTTTTATGGAATAACTAAATACCTGATAATGACTCGATCAACATTACTTATTTACTGGAAGTTAATCTGCACATTTTTCTTACATCATTTGCCAATGATGCACATAACTTGTGCACACCTTCGACATGTCATGAATAGTGTTCCTCCATCTCCCCTTGGAAGTGCTTTAGTCTCTTCCCTATCTCTTCTATTTTATCTTCCTTTGTTACTCAACCGGTTCTCAAATCTATAGCATTTGCATCTGTATACCTATGTTGATAGGCTCTAACTATAACGTCCATAATAACTTGCAAGTTATCCTTAAAACATATATGTGATTGTTGTTCTAGGTCACTACGGTTACTGCCCAACCCTACAAATAATAACCATAAAATTCTTCAACCACAGAACCACACTAGATTATTAGAGGATTCCTCTATAGGAATATAATACTGTGATTATGAGCCACGCAAAGATTGAAGATAGCTTCTCACTCACAGTCGGTTGCAAACTACTCCCACTTACACCTGTTGAGTTTGGTTCCCTCTTATTATCACCCATGCCTTTCACTTTGCCTCCTGTAACCTCAAAAGCTCCTCGAATGTGTTCTCTACTTCCCGTCTAGTTTGAATGCCTTGTGCTCCGCATGCGAATACCCCAATTGTTTCCTAGCTTCGTCCCAATTATCATAGATACCCCGATGTCGCCCCACAAACACAACATACGATTTTCCTTAAAAACAAAAAAAATGAAAGAATAAACGGACGTGTTATGCTAATAGCCAAACATTAACGACTACACAGTGTAATAATTATGTTCACCCAAACCACATCTTACACTTACCATGTAATTTGCACGAGCAATATTTAGGGTCTCGTGATCGTAAAAAATGAAAAAGGTGTTTGCTTTACTTCGCCTCTGTCATCTGCCCTTTCTTTCTAAAGCAGCTTTGTGATTGTTTTTGTTAAGTTGGTATTTGAGTTGGTACATCTCTCTTTTTGTAAGGAATACCTATTTAAGTGATTTGTCTAATAAATGAAATCGGTGCACATGACCCCTGACCCACTTCCCCACATGGCCCAATGCATCGCCCCTATGGAATATTACTCACTTCCTCAATGATCTTTATTCTTGAAGGAATCCGGTCTCTAGTCAAAAAATTGCCTTTGACTCTAACTTCGTGTTCACATTTCCCGTGTACATTAACCACTCATCTACATCAACCGACCATGTCATGTCAGTTCACTCCCAACAATCGAGTTCCACAAACGAGGTCTATTGCAACGTCGATGTCGTGGTTGCTCTTCCATTTTTTCTTCTTCATATTTGACAAATAGCCATTTCTCCTATTTCTTTTATAGTACCTTCGCTTCTGTATTGGGCCCTTAAATGGAGGCATGAACCAGCCCATATCATTCTTAATGTCTTTCAAAATAAAATCCCACTGCATCACGTGTTATAAAGACAACCCCTTCTCGTGCATATTGCATACTTAATTCCAATCTTAACTAGCTATGATCCTTTTTTGCACTATCTCCATCCATTTTTGGATTATGTCATCACCATATTTAACACACATTGGAAACCATTGAAACAAATCATACTGTGTTTACTTTTGGCCTATCGCCCATTTTGTCTCCCCTTACGCCACAACCCAGGTCCCACCTACATGACCAGTTAATATGGAGCATTCTCCTTATCATATATTGACACTACTTGTCCATACTCGCAAGTGTTCCATTGGGTGCTCTAACTTTGATAGCTTCTTTGACGATGGAATACCATGCCAATCCATTACCGAACTCGTCAATAAGAGCAGTGTAGGAAAAAGCCAATTTTGTCTAAAATTTACACTGTTAACTCAGCTTCCTACATCGCTTGGTGGTCTCACTGCATCCACCTTGTACATCTACACTAATTCCACCTTTCCTCTCTGCCACTTGGAAAATCTTACAAATGTTTTCCTACAAAAGCATGCAGACACATTTCCACCATTACGTCCAACCCATTGGACCAAGTTTACGTTCATGAATGGTGGCAGATTTATCTGATTTACTATCACATCTCCACAGGTTCTTCCTAAACTCACAGTGCCTAACTTCCCTTCTACCTCCCCTCCGCGCACACCCCCCCCTCCCCCCTCAAAGGTACTTATAATCGACTCTCTCGCATTGAGCTCATGACCTTTTTCGTAGATATGCTCAGGCATGCTTTGTTCCTTTGCTCTCTCTCTGCGAAGTTGTGGGTACTCGCATTTACCTTTGGCATTGTAGTTGTGGTCACAAACTAGATGTTTGACATGGCCACAATTAATGACATTAACACAAATGGTGTACATAGGGCCTTGTATACCTCTGGCAAGCCCGTTTTAGCATGTTTGGCATTGGCTTGGGCAAATTGCATTAACACATGTCTATTCCTTTCGTTTTTCATGGAACGTCCTTACCCAACATCAAAAATGATTGCATACCAAACATCACATGGTTACTTGACCAACCTGCACCACAGGTGAATTCAAGTTTTTTTTCCCTCTTTCTTCCAAATTGTAGCATGGCTTTCAAAATTAGTAGTAAAGGTGTCTACGGTTTGGTTTTTGTAACAGAGTTGTCCCACCCACCACTTTCATCACACCAAAATAGCCAATGATGTTCTGTAGTCTGTCGTCATTCATCTATAGTTGCTTGGTATTGTGTCTGACCTTTTTTCTTTGTGTCCCCCTAATTAAATCCTTCATCTCAATCTCTTCCATCTTTTGGAACACAATCCCTATCCATAAAGTTCTATTAAGTTATGTCTTCTATCAGTGGTGTCTTACCATCAAGCGGCTTTTTTCATCAATGTATGCTTCTGGTAGTTGCACACTATAATCCAATCTTTGTGGAGATCTGTAATTGATTCCAAAATAAGATAATTTATTTCATGTCCAAATCCATGGTCCACAATTTTTGCTGAGTCCCAAACTCATTCCATGTTAGCATAGTAGTTTGATTTAGCCTCCCTAAAGCTAACTCCAACTACTAAACTACTAGACTATTGCCACCTTATTTAAAGTTATATCTATGTACCTACACTTGGTAAGCACATTAACTTATGCATATCACCAATCACCACTTACATTTAACAAACAACACATTCATTTTACACATTAACCTCCGTCTAATAACTCCATTTCTTTACACACACGCATGTATATATGTATATATCTGTATACATATATAATTCGATTATATTAATAATTTATATTTATATATATACAGTAATATATATATATATATATATATATATATATATATATAATATTCATGCACAATTTAATACATGCAAATACCTTAGCTTATCTATATTGTTATAGGCACACATATAATGAGTTACATTCTTTTCTACATAGTTCCTATACATAATATCAGTCAAAGCTATAGCAGTGTACGTGTACATGGAGTTAATTACTCCAACATCTATATTTAGTGACGCAAGTAACAACGAAGCTCTAATGCCCACACTTTGGGTTGCCCGTACCGACAACTTTCTTAATCCAGAAATTCCATACCTTCAAATTTTATCGAAGGTTTCGTCAGCGTGACTTTCCACCTTGTTCTCATCGTCCTCTTACATACGTTCTATGGCTTAGGTAATAGAACCATGTCTTTTATTAAATATCTTTTCCCACCCTAGACACTCGATTATTACTACTCCATTGATTACCGCATTGTACCCCTCACCCTATCCAAAATGAAGTGTCGATGGTCGAAGGTCCAATTGTTATACACAGTTCCATGTCTACTCAAAAGAATTCAATATTGTTATCCAATATCGTCTGATTCTGTGTATTTAAACAGACTTGCACATTTCCATGGTTAGACCATCATTACTATGTTGTCAATTAGTATGATAGTCGTCCTTTGGCAATCTAACGTTGGCATGCGAATGAAGGATTATAGGTCATTATAATTAATTGTTTGCCACTCCTGTGATAGCTTAGCAAAGTTTCAGTATTTCTATATCACTCTTGGGAATGCTAAATTTACAAGGTTTGTAGCTAACCTGTGGTACATCATTATATTAATGTAAGTAAGTTTTACATATGTATACATGTTTATACACACTTATTGTCCTGGAAAATACTACCATATTACTTAAGATAATACTTGACCACGTATTGCCTTGATATGCTCTAGATTAGACGAGTAATGACAATTTCTTTCTTTTATTACTTTTCTGCCACGATAGTGCTATTCTGAATGGCTAGTCTCAACAATTTATCACTCATGTTTTGATGGCCTTGTCATGCCAAATGTAGCAAACATATGTGAGCAACAAACTTCCAGCATCGCATGAATCTCATATCAATGTTACACTGTCTTAAGTCTGTATTAGTTAGCTCAATTTACAAATATCAAGTAAACCTACTGTAATCAATGTACTGCTATATGCAAGCAAGCAATGATAGTTCAGTCACATAAATCTAATGTAAAAATGTTAAAAATGACATGCATTTTATAAAGAAATTGTCCATTAACCTGGAGTGAACATCAGTACGACCATTCAACCTACTAAGTCTACGTCTTATCCTACATTACCCGTCGACAACAAAAACGCAATTACAAATCATTTACCTTACAATTCAGGCCATGTATTGAAAACCATTGCAAAGAACGTAGTTGCCCTTGCCCTGTACCATACAGTATACTATAGGAGCATTCTTGTGTAGAAATATTCCACAGCATGTTAATTGATTCACAACTTGTTAAATCTATGTACACATTTGGTGCAACAAGAGATAGTTAATAACACCTTAACATTACCCAAGAGCTATTATAGACATATAACTACCAATGGTTCATAGAGGTTGAAAAAAATATGTCAACAGTGTTTCACATGCTTTACTCTTGCCCTTCTCTGTACATATATGAGGTGTGTTGATACATGTCCTTGGCTCAGCCCCCTACATGAATGAGATGTCATTAGCTTTGCTAGAACACCAACAATAACAATCACGTCAAACATACTGATGCTTTAGTTTGACGTAGGAAAAAAAAGGCATATTAAACCAATGACTATTGAGTATTAATAAAAACTAGAACAACACCCATTTAATTGCAGGTGCATCCCAAAGTTTATACACAAAACAAACTTCAGATATAGAGGGTAAAACAATGTATTATGTGCCTAATAAATACTTAAACACAACAAGATATCGGAGGCAGCAAAGGTAAAGGGCATTTTACCTTCGTCGTCTTACGGCGTCTACCTGGCATTTTAAATAAGATTGTCACCCCACACTGTCCATGTTTCATGTTAGTATTCATTAGGTAACACCTGTGCTATGGATGGTAGGCCATCAGCAGAATAGTGTGGCACTTTAAAAAAAGGCACAACTCGTAGCCACCTAGTTGACTCTATTCACTGAGGTCACTCAGGTTTATTGAAATACAACTACGTTTAGAATAACCCCGTTAACCAATTAATAGTAACTAGATGTCGTTGACTTAGTTGCCACCTTATGGTCACATACATTGATTCATGCTTTAATTAATTGTCTACGACGTGGCAATCTGCCACCTTGTTGAACTACATGTCTGTATTTATTCATTATTAGCAATAGTAGTATGGATTCAAAACCATTGGCCATTGAGTGCACGATAACATTGACATTGAGCTTCACACTTAAATGTCTCCCCCCATGTCTTTCCTAGAGTTAAAGATTGCCCACAGTATCTTTTCCTTAATTAATAAATTATGTCAAACAATCATACTCAAGCCTTCAACATTTTCGTTGACTACCATATATATGGATAGGTTGTTTTTTTTTTTGTTGGGGGGGGAGGGGCGGCGAGGGGGCGGGCGCGGGGGGCAGTGTAGGATTTGGGGGACCAGAGCTTACATAATCCTAGAGGTGTTTAACAATATTAACATTTGTAATATTAATATTACAAATGTCAGACTCCTCCCCTTACATCAACCACTTGTATCCAACACAACTCTCAAAGAAAACAAGAGGTTGTACCGTGTATTATGCGCTGGCATGTGAACCTATTTGTTAGGCATATTTATTGGGCTTATTGGTCGTAGGTATTTGTGATATCATCCTGTTTCCCAAAAGGAATCAAATATTTGGAAAATATCATGTTGTACAAATAATTAGAGATGGCACATCAGCCATATTTCATGGGATTCACCACTGTCCATAAATCCTCAGATCTTATGACAATTTATCATATGGTTTGGATATAACTGCCCTCTGTTATATATAATGTTTTGGTTATATGTTACTAGGATGACGAAAGGCCTAGTTGAAACTGCTTGACCTACCGTGGCCAGTTGCTGACCTTTCTGTATGTTAAAGTGTTAAGATGCATATATTAAATGCATCTTTGGTTACCCAAGTCATTGATGCAATGGCACATGTGTTAACATTTGTAGGTTTTGTCATTCCCCATGATTTAGGTTACAATATAAAATGATATGGTGTATCCATACCCTTGTTGTATCATAGCTTTATACATGAAACATACTTGGTAAGACTTCATATCGTGTAACCTATAGAATATATGCTTGCAAGCAGTTGTGGTGTTAAAGTCATATACTCACCAACTTGCAAGAAGTAATGCACGAATTTTTTGTTGGTATATAGTTGCCATGGAAACCGTTGCTAGTGTCCTCTCACTATAGTTACAATTTGGCTAGTAATAACATCAAATATAATATCGTTACTATTTCAAATCTCTATTTTCTAGTTACTTCTTTTATAGAAGTGACTCAAACAAGATAGCGTAAAGAATAGCAAAAACTATTTGTATGTTGTTACAAATAAATTACCATATATTTGATGTACATTCCACGCTACATATTATACGAAGATAGAAAAATAATTTTGTCCATTACAATTGCAACAAAGTTTAAAAAAAAAATTACAAGTATTCATAATTTTATTTTCCAATTGTAAATGCTTTTGTCTCCTAATAATGTGCACCTCAATAGCTCCAAATCGCTGCAAGAGAACACAAAAGCCCCTAAATTAAAGATCCTAAACTTGAAGCATAAGAGATACAGTTATTACTAATAATTTATACAAATATACTTTCATGAACGCATGAACATGCTAATTCTCTCACGTGTGAGCTTGCAAAATTGATTTTGCCACATGTGGTAGCAACTAATGATATCGCTTAACTAAGACACATTGTAACCTTATTATAGTCAAGGTTGCTAAATTAAACTTAACCAGAGCAGGTAAATTCCTAATAACTATAATAGATTACATGTGGCATATGTGGTCATAATGATAGCCTATCAGAAAAGGTCCACTCCAATCATACTTTTACAATTTGAAGAAATATAATATTTTGACCAATCAAAAGTAGTCAAAAATAGTTGACAATTTATGAGTCACAATTAAAATCACTCTCTTGAAATAAACATTGATAACTCTTCAACACACAACACATTATAAATTTGTAATTTTACAGTTGTGTTAAATTTTGTTAAACAACAAGCCAAGAAAAAAAATGAAACTAATTTGACAGTTCACGACATTGGCATCATGGCGTAAGTTTCCCATTAAAAATCATCTTCCCATTTACAATTTGAAGAAATATAATATTCGACCAATCAAAAGTAGTCAAAAGTAGTTGATAATTTATAAGTTGTGATTGAAATCACTTTCTTGAAATAAACATTAATAACTCCTCAATACTCAACACACAACACATTATAAATTTGTAATTTTATAGTTGTGTTAAATTTTGTTAAACAACGAGCCAAGAAAAAAAATGAAACTCACATGACAATTCATGGCATTGCTATCATGACGTAAGTTTCCCATTGACAGTCATGTATATCAAATGCATTTTTTTCTTGGGATGTAGTTTGCATGATAATTCATGTGGTGCAAATTTACCTCGCATGAGCCTCTCCATGTACAATAAGACATTGAAACGAAAATGTTTATCATCACAAAGACGAACTAAAAGGCTGAAGGAGGTTTGCTTTATGTTCACCCAAAAAGAATGTCAAAGACGTCTATTGACATCATTGTTGTCCAACATCTTGGATTACTAAAAGGGGTGATATCCATAATGTAACCAAAAACCCTAACCTGATAGAAGTTTTGGTATTAATTATGAAGAGAATCTGAAAAAAAGGATACTATTGCTTTTGTTCTCCAATTCTAAGTTAGCTTCCACTAAAGTACGTTTGTTTAGTAGGTTTGTGTTTGCTTTAATGAGGAAAGCAAATAAGTACCTAAATTATAATTATTATTACTCACGACAATCATATTTATGCCGCTAAAATTGATTTTAGTGCAATGATTAATAATGGTGGTCATTAAGCTTATGAATACGATTCACATATTCATAAGCTTTCCTTCATTAAGTAATTTCTTTGTATCTGACTAGCACATTTAAAGGACATTTACAAGGGTTACGAATTATTTATAAGATATAGTGTATACAATCAAACAAACTACATTTTCAGTACTCCAATTGCGTCGAGGTTGTGCTGCTACATATAGTCACATTCCTATTTAAAGCAGAAGAAATGCAAGCCCCAGTCCTAGCACCAATTTTTGGTCATCTATTTCTAGAGGGCTAAGGCTGCAATCATCATATGTTAGGATGTGGATGCCCTCAGATTAAGAAAGCATAGTGTGATTGCACTTCAATCTTACCCCAAAAGAGCGAACCACACCTCTATCCGAAAGGTGGCTAGCATATTATAAATGACATCTAATGCACCATATGTTATGACACTACCGCCAGCCACACTCGATTCTTGCCAACTCTGTCCATACTGTTTGACAATTATTGTACCACTAAAATTTTAATGGTAGCATATGATTGGCTGCTGTCATGCGATCCTCAGGTCCAAATGCTTGATCCAAAAGTTAGAGGAAGTGGAAGAGTGGAAAAAAATTACAAAATTTACCTCAGGATACAACATCGTAATGGACATAACTACCCAGTCGCTAGGATGCCAGTTACATAACCCGTATTAGTACGTTGTAGTAGGTTGAAACCACGACATATATAATCATTAAACAATTCAAAAGGGAAGCATTGGTCATGTTTTCCGCCTAATATTAACGAAAGTATACATTCATACTTTTAAACGACCTTAGTTAAACATTAGGCCTAAAATGTTAAACCTATACAAAATTTATGAATTGGATCATAAATCATTTCCTGGTGGACACGTCCTACTTGGAATGTCAAGCACCATCCCTGATGCAACATTTGGATGGAGATTGTTTACAAATCGATGCACCATATGTATGTCACCGAAAGGCCATTTAATAGAACAATAATTGATAGGTTGGGAAAGTAGTTACTATATTGCAAGTGTAACTTTAATAATGTATAGGACCCAGCCCTAGCTAAGCCATTGGGGTCTCATAACTTTTACATACATAGAAAATATGGTAGGGGTGAACACTCTTGATGCCTTGTATTATATATGAACAAACTGAAGGGAACATTTGGCGCGTGTACGGTAGCACTCCGACGCCATTGCTATCCAAATGGCATTGACATGAAGAACATGCAAAAATTAAAGGGTTTTTATCATCATGTATAGAAATAAGATTTTGATCATTAAGTACAACACAGTTCCAATCTTGTTTAGGCCATATGGAGACTGAAAAGGGGCTTGTATTTTTGTTATGCAAGGGAAAATGAGGGGTTGTACACCACGTTCCCCTATACAACCCCTCGTTAATGATCATAAGTGGATTTTTGGTGCCATGGCGATCGCATCGTAGAAATCTTGGATGGGTAATTATATGCTGAATGTGTCACGTAAACGCTAGTCATGGAAATGACAAACAGTGTTGAGTTGAGCAGATATTAACTTTACTTATAGTCATACCTTCGATCCATTGACTCATCGTAATGTGTTATGGCCAAGTTGTGAACCACACAGGTGTTGTCCCCCACGATGGACAAAACCATGTAGTAATAGTTGACACATCCGAAAAAAGGATTGTCTTCCAAGTATAGGAGTGTCGAAGTAATAAACCCGGTAAGACCGGGGTCGATCCACGAGGAAGGGAATTTAAGCGTTACAAATTATAAGCTAAACAAATGTGATATGGATGATTCAAAGAGGTGACATGATAATATCAACAAGTATGTAAGATGGTAGGTGGTATTACCGACCATTCAAATATAAAACAAAAAGCAAGAGGAGGTAAAACCATCCATGGAAATAGGTGGTATAACCAACCATAGTAAATTAAAGAACAATTTCATAAGGTGGTAGAACCTACCATAGTAAATAAAATAAAAAGTTCATAAACAATAGAATAATTAAAATACAAGAGGAATTAACACAATAACAATGAAGGCTAAGGTTAGGGGATCCGCCCTTGATATTTCGAATAAGGATAATTAACCCATTTTAGTTATATGAATTATATTAGTTTCATTACCAATATTTATACCACTTCTTGTAAATGGGTTCAAGCATCCAATGTGCCAATCATCATATGTCTACAACAAATCAAGGTTCCTAACTAGATTCGTGTCGGTAAGGAAGAACCATACATCATCTAGAAAGGATCCAAGCATTTGATGTGCCAAGGATTGTCGACAATGGATCAAGACCTCCACTTTACGAGTGGTGTCAAGATTGATTAAGAAATTAAATATAAATCATATTGAATAAACATTATAAGATTAAGATTATTAAGCACATATTAAGAGTTAGAGAATCCTTATTCTCATATCAAGGGTTTCACCCTTTCACCTTAGCAAAAGAGAAATTAGAAGAACATTATAATAGAAAGAAAATAAAATGCAAGAAAAAGGAAATTCATTAATAACATAAACACACAAAACACAATACAAGATCCTAGCCAAAGCCAAAATGTTCCAGCCAAGGCCAAGATGCCCTAATGGGTCACAAGGCACCTCTATTTATAGATACATCCAGGGGCAAACTTGTCAAATTACAAGGGCATAATTGTCAAATATTAGTTGTAAATATCTTTGACAATTGGGATCATTAGGCACCGACTTTGACCATCAATTTTGACATCGAAATGTGTGAATTTTAATCACATGTCTTCATGAAAGTTGTAGATATTTCTCTCAGCTTTCTAGAACATATTGATTTGCACAATTTGGATACGTATTTTGAGAGATACGGTCCAAATACTGAGGCCTGGTCAGACTGGGCCGAGACTGTAGATGGGTTCACTTCCAGCCCAATTTTGGTCCACTAAGAGCCCGAATTTGATGATGCTTGTGAAATGCAATCTTGTAGACAATTGAATCAGCTTTCCAAAACATTAAGAATTGCACCATTCTGATCTATAAATAGAGAGTTATGCCCATTTTACCGAACCTGTAACAAAACCAAAATTAAGAGAAATTAATTCTAAAGATGCAAATGCTACAAATATGCTTAAGTTGAGGAATTTAATGACACTATTAATGCAATATGATGAACTAAACTCTTATTAAACATGCATATTTAAGTGTTCATCACACCCCCCAACTAGCTTATTGCTAGTCCCTAGCAATTAAAGCGTTATTATTTAGAAGTGATTTATAGAATTTTACATCCAAAGTGGTCATTATTGCACTCTCCTTGATTTTATCCAAATAAACAAACTCTCAACCATTATTATTATTATTATTATTTTTTTATATGACTCATGTACCCTTCAGTCAAGATATCAATAAACCTCCTTTTTGTGCTTAGTCAACACATGACTATGGGGCTTATTAGAAAGAAGCCATATCGGTTCTAATATTTGTTAAGGCTAACAACTTTAGGTAGGGGGCATTCATTTATTTTATATATGTGTGTGTTTTTTTTTTTTTTGAAAGAATGCATCTTTAACCCATGTAGCGAGCCTTAGGCTAATGACTCCCAGACCAGTTGGCCTTAGGGCATTAGGTGTTAAGACACCCCTTCGAGCTTAACGACTCGGGTTGCCGATGCTTTATTTTTGCTTAGAAACTTGTGGATAGTGCAATGTTCAATCCCATTAAGCTTTCTCCTTAATCCATGTAGCGAGCTTTGGGCCAATAGCTCCCAAACCAGTTGGTCTTAGGGTATTAGGTGTTAAGGCATCGGGGCTCGAATTAAGGAGGCTACGAGACCAAACTTTATCCACAATTGCTATTTTTTTCTTTTTTCTTTCTTTTTTTTTCTTTTTTTTTTAACTTTCCCCTTCCTTTGTGTTGTTATCCTAAACAAAACAAAAGAACTCAAATATTACAACATTTCATTTTGCCACCCACAATCATGCATCAAGGTATGTGTGTGTGTGTGAAGAAAGGTTCATGAATACTTGCTTAATGAGTACATAAGTACACAATTTTTTTTTTTTAATTTAAATGATAAGGTTGTGAGAGTTCATAGATTTGAATAATTCAAAGTGAAATGAATAAGACCTCCTTGTTATAAAATTCAAAAATCAAGTCTAAATAATATCGAGTTAGCTAAAATGAGTTCACAAGATCAAAATAAAATGACAAATTGGTTAGAATGGGTTTCAAGAGTACAAACTGGCCCTCCATACTCTGCCATTCCTGACCCAGAATGCGTCTCAAGAGGATTTGAACTCCTTACACTGCACTCTGAATCTAATTACTAACTCGCTTCTTTTTTTTTTTTTTGCAAGAAAAAATAAAATTTCAAGACACACTTATGTCTACTATCCTTCCCCCCAACCAAATGAAACATTGTCCTCAATGTTTAAATGTAGAGAGATAAAGTATAGGAGACATTACCTGAAGCTTCTGTTATTCAAGAGAGATGACCTGAAAGACTCATAAAATAACATGCTCAAAGTAAAATAAAATAAAATAAAGGACAAGAGAAAAAAAATTACAAACGGAGATTCAAATCCAATTTGCACTTTTTGTTTTGCCCTCCTGCCCAATTAATTTGAGTACTAGTTGGGTCAGGTTCATACTCAACTTCTTGTAATTTGTCAAGTAGCTCACCAGCAGAAGTGGCAGAAATAAGGATCTTTCTCGCTGAATGAGGGATAAAATTCTGTTCCACAACTGCATCAACAAAACTTATCAAAGGATCAAAGAAATTTTTGACATTCAACAAACCTCTGGGTTTTTGAGGGAGATTCAGTTGGGCCCAAGAGGCAATTTGAAAAATTTCTTCAAGAGTGCCAAAGCCACATGGTAAAGCAATAAAGGCATCTGAATTAATGAGCATATGTGCCATGCGTTCATGCATAGAGGAGACCTGTAACTCCTTCCCAACCGTTTTTCCAACAATACTTTCTACAGCCAAAGCTTTAGGAATAACTCCTAAAACTTGAGTACCTCCTACATGTGCAGCTGTTGACACACAACCCATTAACCCGGGGCTACCTCCCCCATAAACCACAGAATCTTTCTTTCAGCCAGATCCTGACCAAGATAATCGCTACTTCTACGAAACTATCACTTTCCTGGCGAGTCCACAGCAATACACATATCCTTTGGATTCGACGTTTTGAAGTCCCTCCATTGTCTAGGACTCACTCTAACTATGTGTGGTGAGAGGAGAACATGACATGTGGTATTATGGAGTGCAAGAAAAGTAGTTAATGATATATCTATTAAGGTAGCTCGGTTGGTTGTTGAAAAAGTTGACAATAATGCATGAAAATTCAAAAAAGATGAT
Source organism: Boswellia sacra (assembly GCA_013180625.2). NCBI lineage: Eukaryota > Viridiplantae > Streptophyta > Magnoliopsida > Sapindales > Burseraceae > Boswellia > Boswellia sacra. Next base: position 95,326 of record SNVD02004466.1, on the reverse strand, counting down.
GAAATAAGGCACCATAAGTTAAACAAAAGATAAAATTAAAAAATGACAGCTATGATGCATTAAAATTCAAAAATGATGGCACGCATGCATATGTACAGGTAGTTGTGACTGTGGCTCACATCTTACTCTGGTTTTACGTCCAGAAACGGCTTAAACACCTTCTATAAGTTGGGGATATGCTTCCCATCCAGTTTTCTTATAAACTGGCAAACAGGGTCGTTTTGAGTCAGATTCCCAAGACTATAGCGTTCCTGCTCATCTAGGAATTGTGTCCACAAATTAAAAATTTCACGCTGCACAAGTCCACAAGAATGCGTCTCAAGAGTCGTTCGGATATCATCCAAAGACTCCTTACTCAGTCCATTCTTGATGAACTGTAGGTTATCCTCTCGATTGTTAGACAAATATCCCAAGGAGCGGCAACGCTGGTTACAAGTCCATCTTGCACATCTGCGACAAACTTGTAACCTTTTCGCTCTTCGCTTTTTGCACAAGAGCTTTTTCCCAAACCTGGCATATGGGAAACAAGATTATCTGAAAAACTCACAAGAGAATCGAACCTTGGCTTCAATTAACCATCTTAAATCAGCAGGAATACCCTTACGCATCAACAACCTTAGTCTTTCTGCACGAGCTTTATAAAATTTAAGCAAATCATTTTGAGGAAGAGAGGGAAAATGTTTGTGCAATTTTGAGAGAATGGTATCCATGTGAAGAAAATGAGAGAGAAGAAAAGAAAATCGATGCAAGGTGAGCAACAGTTTTTAGGGAACTGAAAAACCGACTTTAAATGTCACGGAGTACCGTATCCGCCACTTGACCGGGAAAAATAAATCCTTAAAAAGGATCGATTAAAGCAATGGACTCTTCGTTTTGGGCAAAATTTTCAAAGAATGGTTTTAACCGTTGTCCATTAACTTTAAACACATTACCATTCTTTGGGTTCTCAATTTCAACTGCTCCATGAGGGAAAACATTTTAACAATGAAAGGCCCAGTCCAACGAGACCGAAGTTTACCAGGAAACAAATGCAATCTTGAATCATACAAAAGAACTTTTTGTGAAGGTTCAAAAGATTTTCTAACAATGGATTTGTCATGAAAAACCTTCATTTTTTCTTTGTAGATTTTAGAATTTCATAAGCCTCATTCCTGATTTCTTCAAGTTCACTCAGTTGGAGTTTACGTAACTTGCAAGCATCATTCAAATTTGTGTTGAATTTTTTAATGGCCCAATAAGCTTTATGCTCAATTTCCACAGGTAAGTGACAAGGTTTTCCATAAACTAGTCTATAAGGAGACATTCCCAATGATGTTTTAAAAGCAGTTCGGTAAGCCCAAAGTGCATCACTAAGTCTTAAGGACCAATCTTTACGATTTGGGGTAACCGTTTTTTCTAGGATCTGTTTTATCTCCCTATTAGCTAATTCAACTTGTCCACTTGTTTGTGGGTGATAAGGTGTAGAAATTTTATGGGTTATTCCATATTTCTTCATTAAGGTTTCAAATGGTTTATTACAAAAATGTGTACCCCCACACTAATAATGGCTCGAGGAATTCCAAATCTACTCAAGATATTCTCCTTCAAGAATTTGACAACTGTTTTGTGATCATTGTTTCGACATGGAATTGCCTCGACCCATTTTGAAACATAGTCCACTGCAACAAGGATGTACAAAAAACCAAATGACGGTGGAAAGGGTCCCATAAAATCAATACCCCAACAGTCAAAGATTTCAACGACAAGAATGGGATTCAATGGCATCATGTTTCTTTTTGAAATAGATCCCAATTTTTGACAATTTTCACACGTTTTGCAAAATGCATGTGCATCTTTAAATAAGGTGGGCCAATAAAATCCAAATTGTAAGATCTTAGCAGCTGTTTTTCTAGATGAAAAATGTCCTCCACATGCTTCAGAATGACAAAAGTTAATGACACTACTTACCTCATTGTGGGTATGGCATCTTATCATTATTATTTTTTTTTTTTTTTTTTTTTTTTTTGGTCTGGGACAATATTTGAAACAAGAATGGGTAATCCCAGTAAAAATTTTCACATCGGTTAAAAATTTTCTTTGCTGAGCATACAATGAGGTGGCATTTTTCCTGTCGCAAGAAAATTTACAATGTTAGCAAACCAAGGTACAGTAGCAACAGAAAATAAAAAGTCATCAGGAAAGGAATCATTGATAGGTGAAGTTTCAATTAATGTCTCTGTCGTTAGTCTTGAAAGATGATCAGCAACGACATTTTCGGCTCCTTTCTTATCCTTTATTGTGATGTTGAATTCTTTGAGCAATAAGATCCACCGTATCAATCTAGGTTTTGCATCCTGTTTAGTCATTAAATATCTCACAGCTGCATGGTCAGTGTAAACAATTGTTGGAGAGCCAATTAAATAAGATCGAAATTTGTCCAATGCAAATAATACTGCAAGTAGTTCTTTCTCAGTTGTTGTGTAATTCATTTGTGCATCATTTAAAGTCCTACTTGCATAGTATATTACATAAGGCTTACCTTCTTTTCTTTGTCCTAAGACAGCACCAACGGCATAGTCACTTGCATCACACATCAATTCAAAAGGCAAGGAACAATCAGGAGATTGCATAACTGGAACAGTTGTTAAAAGTCCAATTAGTGTATCAAAGGCATTTTGACATTCTTGAGTCCATTCAAAGGAAGTATCTTTTATAAAGAGGTTACAAAGAGGTTTAGATATAGCACTGAAATTTCTTATGAACCTCCTATAAAATTCAGCATGCCTAAGAATGAACGAACCTCTTTGACTGTTTTTGGTGGAGGCAAATGGGAAATTAATTCCACTTTTACTTTGTCCACTTCAATTCCCTTAGAAGACACCACATGACCTAAGACAATTCCCGAAGTGACCATAAAATGACATTTTTTCTAATTCAAAATAAGACCTTTTTCTACCACTTTTTAGGACTTTTTCTAAATTTTCAAGACAATTATCAAAAGAGTTTCCAAAGACAGTTAAATCATCCATGAAAACTTCTAAACAATGCTCAACCATGTCACTAAAAATGCTTAGCATGCATCTTTGAAAAGTAGCTGGAGCATTACAAAGTCCAAAAGGCATTCTCATAAATGCAAAAGTGCCAAAGGGGCACGTGAATGTGGTCTTTTCTTGGTCTTCAAGTGCAATGGGGATTTGATAGTAGCCTGAGTATCATCAAGAAAGTAGTAGTAGGGGTTTCCTGCTACTCTTTCAAGAATTTGGTCAAGGAAGGGTAAGGGAAAATGATATTTTCTAGTGACAGCATTTAATTTTCTATAATCAATGCACATCCTCCAACTAGATGAGACACGAGTTGGCAATAATTCACCTTTTCATTTTTAACTACTGTAATGCCAGATTTCTTAGGTACTACTTGTGTAGGGCTTACCCACTTACTATCAGAAATAGGGTAGATAATTCCCACAACAAGTAGTTTGAGAACTTCAGCCCTAAGACTCTTTAATATGTGGATTAATCTCTTTGGGTTGTTGAGCTGTTGGCATTGCCTCTAAAAATGTATTTCTATGTGTGCAAATTAAAGGGTTAATGCCTTTTATATCTTTTAAAGTCCACCCAATTGCATTTTTATGCCTTTTAAGCACTTCTATTAACTTACCTTGTTGCTCGCATGTGAGGGATGAAGAAATTACCACCGGATATGTCTGATTCTCCCCAAGATATGCATATTTCCGTCCTTCAGGTAAGGGCTTCAATTCTAGCTTGGGAGCTTCATCTTCCTTGCTTTCATTCATTTGTCCCAATTCTTCAAATCTTGATTTTGAGCCTTTTTCCAATACCTGTGCACAATCCAGTAAGGAACACATATTAGAAAGATCATGTTCTAGTTCCATACTTGATTCTAACGAATTTACTAAACAAGTTTCCAAAGGGTCAGAAGAACTCCCTTTTTGGATGTGATCTTCCACAATAGATTCGATCATATTAGCCTCCTCAATTTCAACTTCTTCTTCATGTGGTTGTTTGCACATATTGAAAACATTTAGTTCCAATGTCATGTTCCCAAAAGATAGCTTCATTACTCCATTCCTGCAATTAATCAAAGCATTAGAGGTAGCTAGAAATGGACGCCCTAAAATAACAGGAGTTGAATTGCTTACTTCTACTGGTTGTGTGTCCAAGACGATAAAATCCACTGGGTAAATGAATTTATCAACTTGAACTAATACATCTTCTACTACTCCTCTTGGTACTTTAATTGATCTATCAGCAAGCAAAAGAGTCACAGAAGTTGGTTTTAACTCACCTAGATTGAGTTTTTGAAAAACCGAGTGTGGAAGCAAATTCACACTAGCACCAAGATCAAGTTAAGCTTGTTCAATTTTATGGTCTCCAATAACACATGAAATTGTAGGACAACCCGGATCCTTATATTTCACTGTATTATTATTTTGAAGAATAGCACTTACTTTGCTTAGCTAGAAAGGCCTTCTTTTTCACATTCAGTTTTCTTTTCACAGTGCACAAGTCTTTCAAAAATTTTGCGTAAGAAGGTACTTGTTTGATCACATCAAGCAAGGGAATGTTGACCTTTACCTGTTTGAAAATTTCAAAGATTTCAGAATTGTGTGTTGGCTTCTTTTGTGTGGCTAATGCTTGAGGAAATGGAGGCACAGATGAGGATATGATTTCCTCTTCGCTAGGTGTTGGTTTAGCAACCTCTTCCTGCCCTTTAGAGATCGATTCTTCTTCTTTCTCACAAGGGTCAGGAACGTGTTTTTCAACAATCTTACCATTGCGAAGGGTCATGACTGACTTGGCTTGGTCAAAGTAATGGTTACTTGAACTTCCTGCATTTGAGTTAGATTGATCTTTGGGGTTTTGCAATGTTTGAGAAGGAAATTTTCCCTTCTCTTGGATGCTAAATGTAGATGCAAATTTTGCAAGAGTTTCTGACAAATTTGCTAATGTTTGAGCAGTTTGACTATTGAAAGTCTCTTGCTTTGTAATGAATGAATGCAATGTTTCTTCCAAGTCATTCCTAGGAGGAGGAGCATATGCATGATCATGAGAATTTTGAAAATTTTGTCGTGTTTGAAAAGGGACTTGTGAAGATTGTGCATGATTATCATTTTTCCAGCTAAAATTTGGATGATTTCTCCAACCAGGATTGTAGGTTTGTGAATATGGATTGTGATTTAGCCTTTTGAAAGTGTTCAAGGCATTGGCTTCTTCATGGAGACATTCCCTAAAGGCAGGCAAAGTTGGGCAATCATCAGTAGAATGGTCATTGTCATCACAAATGTTACAGACATTTTCTTGAATAGATTTCAATTGACCACTCTTTTTCATCTCTAAAGCCTCGACTTTTCTAGCTAGGGATGCGAATTTGGCTTGAAGGTCATGGTCTTCCCTAAGGTTGTAAATACCCCTATTGGATGTCGAGGTTTGGGCCTTGCTTGGTACCTCATAGGTGCCAGCAGTGTCCCAATTTTGTGCCTTTTCGCCAAGGAATCTAGGAAGTCAAGTGCTTCCTCAGGGTCTTTTTCTTTAAATTCTCCATTACACATTAATTCCACTAGTTGCCTATCTTGAGGTGTTAACCCTTCATAGAAGTGTGCAACTATTCTCCAAGTTTCAAACCCATGGTGAGGACAGGTATTAAGTAGTTCCTTATACCTATCCCAACATTGGTAAAGGGTTTCCCCTTGTTTTGAGAGAAATCAGAAATTTGTCTTTTAAGAGAATTTGTTCTATGGGTAGGAAAAAATTTTTTCAAAAATTGTTGTTTCATCTCATCCCATGAACTGATGGAGTTCGACCTCAAATTTTGTAGCCATGTTCTAGCTTTATCTTTTAAAGAAAAAGGAAAAAGCTTTAATCTAATGGTGTTTATGCTACAATTTGGGTCAGTGTAGGAGCTACATACCTCTTCAAAGAGTTTCAAGTGCGAATATGGGTTCTCCATGTCAAGGCCATGAAAAAGTGGGTAGAAGTCGAACAAAACTTGGTTTGAAATGAAATGGATTGAATTGGAGGAGAAACTACACAAGATGGTGCACTAGTCCTTACCGGATTCATGTAGTCTTTGAGGGTTCTTCGTTGGTTTTGATCATTTTGTTGCGAACGGTTGTCCCCTTCATCCGTGAATATTTCCTCATGATTGTTGGCCATGTTTTCTAAGGAAGATGATGTTTTTCTAACAAGTCTACCACTAGATGTTCGTGACCAAATTTTCATGCAAGAAAGGGAGAAGAAAAGAGAGCAAAAGATGAAAACACAAAAATAAAAAATTTAGATCTAAGATGAGAAAAGAGAACACTTACAATTTTGCACGCCAATTTTTACCTTCCCCGGCAACGGCGCCAAAAACTTGACACATCCGAAAAAGGATTGTCCCCCAAGTATAGGAGTGTCGAAGTAATAAAACCCGGTGAGACCGGGGTCGATCCACGAGGAAGGAGATTTTAGCGTTACAAATTATAAGTTAAGCAAATATGATATGAATAATTGAAAGAAATGATAAGATAATCTCAACAAATATGTAAGATGGTAGGTGGTATTACCGACCATTCAAATATAAAACAAAAGACAAAAGGAGGTAAAACCATCCACGGAAATAGGTGGTATAACCAACCATAGTAAATTAAAGAATAATTTCATAAGGTGGTAGAACCTACCATAGTAATAAAAAGTTCATAAACAATAGAATAATTAAAATACAAGAGGAACTAACACAATAATAATGAAAGCTAAGGTTAGGGGATCCGCCCTTGATATTTCAAATAAGGATAATTAACCCATTTTAGTTATATGAATTATATTTGTTCATTACCAATAATTATACCACTTCTTGTAAATGGGTTCAAGCATCCAATGTGCCAATCATCATATGTCTACAACAAATCAAGGTTCCTAACTAGATTCGTGTCGGTAAGGAAGAACCATACATCATCTAGAAAGGATCAAAGCATTTGATGTGCCAAGGATTGTCGACAATGGATCAAGACCTCCACTTTACGAGTGGTGTCAAGATTGATTTAAGAAATTAAATATAAATCATATTGAATAAACATTATAAGATTAAGATTATTAAGCACATATTAAGGGTTAGAGAATCCTAATTCTCATATCAAGGGTTTCACCCTTTCACCTTAGCAAAAGAGAAATTAGAAGAACATTATAATAGAAAGAAAATAAACTGCAAGAAAAAGGAAATTCATTAATAACATAAACACACAAAACACAATACAAGATCCTAGCCAAAGCCAAAATGTTCCAGCCAAGGCCAAGATGCCCAATGGGTCACAAGGCACCTCTATTTATAGATACATCCAGGGGCAAACTTGTCAAATTACAAGGGCATAAATGTCAAATATTAGTTGTAAATATCTTTGACAATTGGGATCATTAGGCACCGACTTTGACCATCAATTTTGACATCGAAATGTTGTGAATTTTAATCACATGTCTTCATGGAAGTTGTAGATATTTCTCTCATCTTTCTAGAACATATTGATTTGCACAATTTGGATACGTATTTTGAGAGATACGGTCCAAATACTGAGCCTGGTCAGACTAGGCCGAGACTGTAGATGGGTTCACTTCAAGCCCAATTGTGGTCCACTAAGAGCCCGAATTTGATTATGCTTGTGAAATGCAATCTTGTAGACAATTGAATCAGCTTTCCAAAACATTAAGAATTGCACCATTCTGATCTATAAATAGAGAGTTATGCCCATTTTACCGAACCTGTAACAAAACCAAAATTAAGAGAAATTAATTCCAAAGATGCAAATGCTACAAATATGCTTAAGTTGAGGAATTTAATGACACCATTAATGCAATATGATGAACTAAACTCTTATTAAACATGCATATTTAAGTGTTCATCAGTTCGATACCGAATCGATGCCTAGTTTGGATAAGCTCAACTCATTGCTAAACTGAAGTAGCGGTCACTTTAGCTATTTGTCCTGACTATCAACTTAAATAGACTAAGCTCTAATTTCATGGGTTATGCAATTTCTATAAAGGTAATTAAATTGGTTATGTCATTTCTATGAAGCTCAAAACGTACTATTCTTAGCTTTTCATGAATTAAGGCATATGTTTGGGAACCTATGGTGAATATACCAACTCCTTACCAAACTGAAGTTCAGTTCGGTAGTCACCTTCCTTTTTGCCACCCCTTCCTTAGCCTAGCAATTGAGCCTCAAGAATTGCATTAGATTATTATCAAGATCGATTTAACTAGTTAATTCATAGCCAAAAATAAATAAATATCTTCAAGCACGGGATATATTGGTTGGAGGTCATCTAAGAGAGTGGTAATGTATATTAAAGGCACTACCCAATGGTACAGTCGTTATACGGATCATTTGCTTTACACAATATTATTTGGTTAATTTTAGACACATTCTGAAAGTATGAACTAAACTTTAAAAGCTTAGTCGTGTGCTATAAACAAGTGCCGAACTGAGCTTCAGTTTGGTACATATGCTTTACTTGGTTTGCTGAACTAAGCTTCAGTTTGGTACATATGCTTTACTTGGTTTGCTGAACTAAGCTTCAGTTTGGTATATGTACTTTGCTTGTTTGCCGAACTAAGCTTTAGTTCGGTATGTGTGATTTATCTCGTTTGCTAATATTTCAATGCGTATATCCTTTAAGAACTTTTGGTTGCGGCTCCCACACTCTATCCATATGTATTTATTGCATATAAGCATATCTTCCAAACATTTATATATATATAAACCTCACCTACATAAAGCTAGATAAATAAAGCTTCTTTTAAGACAATGGTCCCACATGCTTATATTAATGTATTTGAATAGTCAAAATAATTGTCCTTTCTATCCTACTACTTTGCACAAGTCATTTATACAAACGTGCATTACTACTTTATTCAATTACTTTTGACTTTTCAACAACAAATTATAATTGATTACTTTTGGGTTTAGTCTAGCAAGAAGAATCAGAGGCAATACAGCAAGAGATGGTGGAAATGGGTCCGGGCTCACTTGGCTATTTTCTCAGGCAAATGGTTGGGAAAGCTTCCAAATTAACTTGTTGCTCTGCAACATTCTAGCGTAAGACAAAATCAAGAACAAAAAGTTCACCATTAATGCACACCCAAAAGTCTATTAATCAAGTGGCGGCATGAAAAGCCTTTGGACTTTTTGCTAGCTTATTTTACAAACCATTTTCATTGATTTACACTTCTCTCTCTCTAGGAAACATTCCCGTGAAGGGGCTGATTCGCATTACCCCATGTTTGCATGTCTAACTATTTTATAAACGAGATTCAAAAAAAAATGTTGTTTTCATTATTTAAAGAAAAAGAAAGAGAGAAGGGGGGCAAAAATCTTAGTAACTTAGCTTGTGCTCGTGAGATGAAGAAAATAAGGCTTTAAATTATCTCCAACATTAAAGCATGAGAATGCCAAAGTTGAAGCTGAACTCTGTTGAGATGTAAAAAATAAAAGTAAAAAAGAGAGTTGCAGAAACCTAAGTTGCAAGAGAGAAGAAAGTAGGAGAAAATGAAAGAGACAAGAACGAAAATAAGTGAGAAGGAAAGGAGGGAGGTTCGAAGGCTACCGAAACTCAAAATATAGCCTTTTCTAGTAGACTTCTTACAAGATTTGAGTCAATTCCATCTTGGGAACTACATATATTAACTTTTTGGAAATGTTGCTTATTTTGAAATAAAACTAATAGTCAAAAATGATAAAATAATAAGAGTTGAGTGTATGATAAGTTAAAACTTTACTACCACTTTACTAAGCCCTGCCAAAATTGACCCTTAACTTGGTTTTATTTGGCAATTTTATAATTCCTCCTAAGCTATTCCTACGAAGCCAAAGCATGAGGGATCAAGGGAAACAAAATCTCATTGAGTTGAACCTAATTGAGACAGTCATAAGTCTTCATACTTCTGACTGGTGACTGAGGGGGCTAATGTGGGTGGTATTTTGTGAATTCACCTGGAAAGACCAAAATAACCCCCTAAGTAAAGCTCCGTGATATCTGTACAGTCTTAGTATCAATTGAGTAGTCTTTGTTGGGAGGTAACCCTCAATATATGAAATACTTAGTTTATTTGGAGCTAAATTAAAAGTATTGCACATGAAATCAGAATTATCACTTGCAACTAAATTGGGTCTAACTGAACTGAACCTCAGTTCAGTTAGTTGCCGCTTGCTACCAAATTAAGCTTTACCAAACTGAGCCTCAGTCTAATAAGCCGCCGTCGCCCTATGTGGAGTGCAGAGTTATATAGCAATTCATAGTTTTATTTATGCTTTCATTCATTGTGCGTACACAATATCAATTGTCGTGAGCCCTTCAGAGTCGCCGAACTAAGGTTTAGTTTGGTAATCATTCGACATCAACAAACTGGTCTCCAGCTTATGGGATAAAATCTCACACAAACCTCAGTGTCAATACCTATAAATAAGGTAACAACGATTGGCCACGTGGTAACATCTCAATGCTTTAAAATTAAGGTTTCAGACTCATTCAAGAATCATCTAGAATAGTATGAAGAGCCATGAGATTATAACACTTGGGAGGGATGAACGACCAAGATCTAGGTTAGTAAAGGTTCTCTATAAAAACCCATTTATGCCTCCAAGAAAAGGAGGACACTTTGGGATAATCCCTAGGAAGATTCAGAATATACTCACTAGGACTTACACGTTCTTACCAACCTCTATTCCAGTAACCATTCCATTATTTCCATCCATGACAACATCCTTTCCACACCCTCCTTTTAATCGTTTCTCACCTTTAAAGCTTACTTGAAACTAACTTAAGCATCGGAGGGTTATCGTCGGTGAAACATCCGGCGCCTCTTAACCTTTCTTGTGGTTTTGTAGCTACTGGGAAGAAGTTGTTCGCAAGTCGCTTCAGCCGCCATGGGACTACCTTAAAGCTCTTCTCCTCAAGTTGAAGAAAAAGGACCCTATCCAGTACCGTTCTCAGCTTGTAACTACCTGCCCCCACATTATCAGAGGTTGTCAGAGTACCACCATCATTGTATAAGACACTAGCCCCCAACATAACTATTACAATCCATTACTATCATCATCAATTTTTATATCCCCGAGGGTACTCATGCCATTCTCTCATCTTCTTCATGCTTTAGTTTGATTTTGGTTGGTCCGATTTTTGAGCATCAACAGCTTCCAACTAGATTTGTATGATGCTTTTCACCGTAGTTAAACTTGTTGTCCCCCACCTAGTAAGCTATCAAAATTGGTCAACTCAAATTGATACCTATTTAAAATCGAACGCGTGTCAACAAGTACTAAGATCAAAATAGTTCAAAATAAACATTGATTACAAATAAGTATCAATGACAAAATCTCCAACTTCAAAATCCTAAGTAACAGGGAATTGACTAAAACTTTACTAACAATATTCTAATGGTAAGCTTAATTAGCTATGAAATGGATTTAGTGTCCTAATTTTTCATGAGTAAAGATTATCTCCGATATAACAATTCTTTAATTTGATAGGAAATAATTTACAACATACATATAACTTAGACTTTATAATATGATGTAATAATTTACACTGTAAAATCTTATTGAAGATATAACTTCTCTCTTTTTTCTTTTTTTTCTCATCCAGTAAAATTTTGCCATTGAATATTGTAATTGATAATGAACTATTTATTGCATGTTGCTAAAATTAGCGTTTGGCAAACTTTTGGATTGTTACTAAAGTGTGTGTGTGTATATATATATATATATGTATTTAATTAAACAAATTCGAACAAAAGGTGGTGAAAAAATTCCTTATTTGGTCCATCTCCATCCGAATTAAACAAAAAAAACTTGCTTATTTGCCCTTAAATGTCCACGGAGAAAGTAAACAATCCCATCCATTTCATCTCTTAGCTGATATATTTCCATTTTCCATAAAGCGTCTGTGCACTTCAATATCTCCTTCCTTTCCAGCTTGCTTACTATTTGCCATTTCTAATAAATTGTTAATGGATGCTAAAACTTTTGTTTCCCTGCAGATTAACAGATTACAAGATCTGCTCTCTGAGGAAGCTATAAGTAACAATCCAACGTTTGTAAAAGATGTCATGAAGGCAATTAAGTATCTTCATGCGTTTGAGCAAAGGTTACCAGTTTCATCTGCGCTACAAAAAGCTTACATTGCAGAGGATGTCACCGACTCTTTGTTTATCAACAAGGAAATTCATCCAACCAGAAACAATTTTTTCAGAAGAGAAGAAGCTCAGCCGATCAGAAAGAGAGAGGATATTAATGGTTTGAAGAAGTTGTTCCAGTGGCCTTACAGGTACTTCAAGTCTTCGCATAGTCAAGATCAATTCGCCCTTGAATTGGAGAAGTTTAGAACTGAGATCACAGCCTTGTCAACTCGTGAAGATGTTTTTGGCTTCAAAAATGACGCTGGCAGTTTGGAGGAGGAAACCAATGATCTTGAGCTTGAGAGACAAAAGGATCAGTTGGTAGCTCTATTAGGAGTTGATGCTCGTGACCGTTCCAATGTGGATCAGGTCCCTGAGCAAGACAATAATCACTCTACCACTCAAGTTACTACAGCGGCTGATGAGGAAATACAGGAGGCGGCCCCTCAGAAAGACAATAATCGATCAACTAAAAATCACAGTGATCACTTGCCCCTAGTTCCTCATTCCAATGATCATTCTATTAATCAAGTTATCACAGTGGTGGGTGCAGAGACCAGCAAATCGACTTTGGTAAGAACTGTGTGTTGGAAGTTAATACACAAGAATTTTGATAATTCACTCTTCTTTCTTTATTTCTTGAATTCCACACTCTTAAAACAAATAAGAAAAAATACTCTACTTATATAGTACTCATGATAATCCTAATTCTTCTATGAATATAAATCCTAATTCTACTTGAACTCAACTTTAATTCCCAAACAAAACTTAAATTCTAATACAAATAAAGTTTATCTCCAACACCCCCCTTAAACTTGATTTGTTACACCAAGTGAATCTTAATTCTAATGAAGTCTTCATGCTTGAGTGGCTTGGTGAATATGTCTGCAACTTGATCTTGTGACTTACGTACTCCACTTTCACTTCTCCTATTGTGATGCAATCTCGTATATAATGGTAACGAGTATCAATGTGCTTGCTTCGATCATGGAACACTGGATTCTTTACTAGTGCTATTGCTGACTTGTTATCAACACAAATCTTTGTTGGCTCTTCTTGTGAAGTATTCAACTCCTTCAACAAATTCCTCAACCAAATTATATAACACGCACATGTAGTAGCAGCAACATACTCGGCTTCACAAGTTGACAATGTAACTATCGATTGTTTCTTTGACACCCAAGTAAATGAAGTATCACCCATGAAGAAAACACAACCAGTAGTACTCTTTCTATCATCAATATCTCCAGCCCAGTCACTATCACAATATCCAATAAGTTTGTAATTATCAGAGACTGAATAATACAAACCGAAATCAATAGTACCTTTAAGATAGCGAAGGATTCTTTTAGCGGTTTTGAAATGTGCAGTGGTTGGATTCTCCATGAAGCGACTTACTAGACCAACTGCATAGAGAATGTCTGGTCTCGTACATGTCAAATACCGCAAGCTTCCAACTAAGCTCTTGAATAGTGTTGGATCAATGCTTTCTCCTTCTCCATTCTTGGATAGTTTAATTCCACATTCTACTGGTGTATTCACGGGATTGCTATCATCCATCTTGAAATTCTTCAAGATTTTTCTTGTATACCCTTCTTGAGAAATAAAAATACCATCTTCTTGTTGTTTAACTTCAATCTCAAGATAGTATGCCATAAGCCCAATATCAGTCATCTCAAACTCTTTCGCCATTGCCTTTTTGAATTCTTGGAACATATTGACATTGTTCCCAGTAAAGATCAAATCATCCACATATAAACACACAATCAAGATATTTCCATCTTTGATCTTGATGTAGAGAGCGTGTTCATAGGGACATTTAGTGAAGCCCGCTTCTTGAAAGTATTTGTCAATTCGACTATTCCATGCTCTTGGCGCTTGCTTCCATAAAGAGCTTTCTTCAATTTCAAAACTTTGTCTTCTTAACCTTTGACTACATAACCCAATGGTTGTTGAATATAAACTTCCTCTTCAAGAAATCCGTTTAGAAAGGCAGATTTCACATCCATTTGAAAAATCTTCCATTTACTTTGAGCTGCCATTGAGATAATCAACCTTATTGTTTCCAAACGAGCAACGGGAGCAAACACTTCATCATAGTCAATGCCTTCCTTTTGACTATAGCCCTTTGCGACTAATCTTGCTTTGTAGCGTTCAATCTCTCTACTAGCATTCTTCTTTGTCTTGTATACCCATTTGACACCAATTGCTTTGTGCCCTTGTGGTAGTGAAGCAAGTTCCCACGTGTTATTCTTTTCAATGGATTTTATTTCTTCATCCATTGCCTTTCTCCACTTCTTATCTTGTGTTGGTTCTTCAAAGTTCACTGGCTCACAATCAGCAAAAAGACAAAAGAGAGTTAGATTATCAATTCTCTCGGTTACCTCATAGATTTCTTGTAAACTTCTTGTACATGGACTTCCATCACTTGAGCTTCCACTAGATAAAGATGATATAGATTCTCTATGTGAATTTGGTGAAGTGGGGAGTGTGTCATTCTCTTGTTTTATCTCCATGACTCGTTCTTCATCTTCCTCATCAATATAAGGAAGAAAACTATAATCTTCATTAGGTATATTCCAGTCCCAAGTGATTTCTTCATCAAACTGCACATCTCGACTAATCACGATCTTTTTTGTCTTTGGATTGTATAACTTGTAACCTTTAGAGCTTGATTCACATCCGATAAAAATTAATTTCTCACTCTTGTCGTCTAGCTTAGTTCTCCTCTCATCTGGCACATGCACATATGCCACACTTCCAAATACTCACAAATGAGCAATTCCAGGCTTTCTCTTACTCCAAGCTTTTTGAGGTGTTTTTCCTTGTACACTTTTTGTTGGTGATCTATTAGATAGATACACTGCACATGCTACAGCTTCTGCCCTAAACTCTTTTGGCATTCCTTTACTCTTAAGCATGCTTCGCTCTATGTCAAGAATTGTTCTATTCTTTCTCTCTACAACTCCATTTTGTTGGGGTGATCTAGGAACAGTTAGGAATCGTCGAATTCCATTCGTTTGACAATATTCATGGAATTCTTTAGATGTAAATTCTCCTCCTCGATCAGTTCGCATGGCTTTAATTTGATGACCACTTTCTTTTTCAACTATCGCTTTGAATGTCTTGAAAACCCCAAAAACTT
This sequence comes from Boswellia sacra, assembly GCA_013180625.2. Lineage (NCBI taxonomy): Eukaryota > Viridiplantae > Streptophyta > Magnoliopsida > Sapindales > Burseraceae > Boswellia > Boswellia sacra. The sequence continues at coordinate 80,034 of SNVD02004466.1, read as the reverse complement.
CTGACTTTTGCTTTAGAAAGTACACCCATATCTTCCTTGAAAAATCATCTATGAAAAGGAGGAAATAGTTGCTATTACCAAGGGAGCTTGGCTTTATTGGACCGCACACATCTGCATGTATAAGCTCAAGTGGCCTTTGAGCTCTTGAGTATGACTCTTTTGGAAAAGTTTTCCTAAATTGTTTCCCAAGTAAGCAACCTTCACATAGTTGATCTGGATGATTGATGTAGGGTAATCCTCTCACCATGTGCTTTTTTGACAATAATTCCAGTCCTGCAAAATTAAGATGCCCAAATCGAAGATGCCAAAGCCACTACTTATCCCTAAAGCACGTGTTGAGGCATTTTGCAATATCATTTTGAATATTAAGCAAGAACATCCTATTTTCAGACATAGAAACTTTGGCTACAAAATTCCTTTTGTTGTCTCTTATAGAGATACTGTTATCTTTCATGTGGATGTCATATCCCTTTTCCAAAAGTTGCCCCAAACTTAAGATATTGTTCTTCATGTTTGGCACATAATAAACATTTGAAATAAATTGATGTTTTCCATTCTCCATACGGATAAGAATGTTACCTTTACCCTTTACTGGAATTTTTGAATCATCACCAAAAGAGACTTTCCCACTAACAGATTCATCCAAATCTGCAAACAAATTTCTTTTTTCACACATGTGATTGCTAGCTCCAGTGTCAAGATACCATGTATTTTCTTGACTTTCATCTTTGTCTTTACGAACCAATAACAAAGTACCACTTTCTTCAGTTTTTTCTTCCACATAATTTGTTTTTTCTTCAACTTTTTTAGGTGCTCTACATTCAGATGCATAATGCCCATGTTTTTGGCAATTAAAGCATTGAATGTGAGCTTTACACTCATCCGCATAATGTCCATACTTTTGACAAGTGTAACATTGGACTTGTGACCTCCCATATCTTGAATTTGAGTTCCCTCTTCCACGTCCTCTTGTAGAATTTTCTCCTCGATCATTATTATTGTTGGTAGTGGAATTGTTATTCCCACCTTGTCCACGACCTTGATTCATACCTCGTCCTTGTCCTCGGCCTCGACCTCGATTTTGACCTCGACCTCGATTACGTTGACTTTTTTCATGACTTTCTTCCTTCTCCTTAATTTGTGTTTTAAGGAGTTGTTCTGAAACACTTTGTTTTTTGTATTTCTCTTCATGTGCTTGTAATGTACCTTCAAGTTCGTCAATTGTCATTCCTTCTAATTTGTCACCTTGTTCAAGAATTTCAACTATGGTATTGAATGATGAATCTAAAGAGCGAAGTATCTTTTCTATAATTCTTGTATCTTCTATTTTCTCGCCATTTCTTCTCAATTGATTTGAAACAGTCAAAACTTTTGAAAAATAATCAGAGATAGACTCACTTTCCTTCATATGTAACAATTCAAACTCACCCCTTAATGTTTGTAGACGCACCTTTTTTACTTTTTCTTGTCCTCCATGCGATTTTTCAAGTTTTTCCCATAATTCTTTATCAGATTCTATATCTCCATATTTTTCAATTTCAACATTATCTAATGCTTCTTGAATGAAGTAGCGAGCCTTCTCATTTTGTTGATGTCTTTTTTCGAAATCACTCATTTGTTGTTGAGACAATTCTTCAATATTTTGTGGCTTATCAAAGCCTTTTTCAATAATGTCCCAAACACCATTCGCTCCAAGGATTGATTTCATCCTTATACGCCATATTTCATATCTATTTTCTTTCAATTTTGGAATTGTAATTGAAGTCATATTGCCAATGTTATTATAGAAGTCAATCTATCACAAACAAAATCTATTTGGACCAAACTGAAATTATGCACACAGAGGATATAAATGAAATATTTTCAGCTTTGGGGGGCTTACCGATATTTGTCAACGTCCAGGGGACAGACTGATATTTTCTGTATCAGGGGGCCTCTGGGTATTTTCTGACCAGGGGGTTGATTATATTTTACGTATCAGGGGGCCAATTGATATTTTTCACCCAAGTCACGAACGGACTGTTTTCCGACGTCCAAACACGATCACTGTCCTTGAAGATTGTAGATCGGCTGATTATGAGTTGAACTAGATGGGTGGTGTCGATTCACTTGCCAGTTTCCGATGATTTTCACCGTGAAAACGTTTTTCACAACTTGTTTTTGTGTTTCCGATATGTTATGGTCGGAATTTGACGTCGGCCAAGAAGGGAAACTTGTAGATCGCTGTCCGATCTATCCGGTGATGGTGGAGGTGAGATCTCACTCATCGGTGACAATTTTCCGGTGACTTTCTGGCAGTTTTCCGACGAACTTTGGCTGTTGATGGTGTGTGCTTCCTTCTTCCTCCACCTCTGGCTCTGATACCACTTTGTTGGAAGTCAATACACAAGAATTTTGATAATTCACTCTTCTTTCTTTATTTCTTGAATTCCATACTCTTAAAACAAATAAGAAAAAATACTCTACTTATATAGTACTCATGATAATCCTAATTCTTCTATGAATATAAATCCTAATTCTACTTTTGAACTCAATTTTAATTCCCAAACAAAACTTAAATTCTAATACAAATAAAGTTTATCTCTAACACTGTGTACAATCATGTTGATGTGCAGCGGCATTTCACCAAACGCGCTTGGATTCCTGTTTCTTCTTAGACCAAACCTAGAGAGGTCTTGCTTGGTATTTTGAAACAATCAAAAAAAGGTTTGGCTGATTCGAAGAAAGAAGAAAAACTTTCGGAAGAAGAATTGATGTCGAATCTGAAACAATCCTTAGAAGACATCAACTATCTTATTGTCATTGAGGATGTTGAGACACCTCAAGTTTGGAGAGCCGTACGCGATGCCCTTAATGATTCCACTTGTCACCGTGGAAAAATACTTATAACTAGCTGCAATCCAGATGCAACATTGCACGCTGATTCAACACTGAGCATGCCCCCATTAAACGATGACGACAGCTGGAAATTATTTTCAAACAAGGTGCAATTAGCAGAAAATGAAGAAGTCATGAGCAAATGCAAGGAGAATATCCTCAAATTATGTGGCGGTTTACCTTTAAGAATAGTATGGCTGGGTAGTTTGTTGTCTACCAAAGATTGGTCAAGTGTGATCGAGACAAATGAGAACAGAGAAGCTATCTTGGCCTTACTAAGCTATCAAGACCTACCTTTACTGGTAAAATCATGTTTTCTATACATGGGGCTTTTCCCCAAAGGAGATGACATTCCTGTTAGGAGGTTGATTCATCTATGGTGTGCTGAGGAATTCTTGACTCCAAATTCCAAGGAAATGCTCCCTCAAGATCTTGCAGAACCCTACCTTCTAGTACTAGTCATCAGAAATATGATACACGTGAAATGGAGATTAGACGGAAGCCCCAAAACATGTCGTATTCTCGATGATTTACACGATATCTTCTCTCAAAGAGCAGTGGATGTAGGATTCTTTTACCATGATCAGCTTCAGCAATCTCAGGCAGATGGGAAACCGCTAGTTCAGCGATTGGCTGCACGATACTTGGACAACAGCAACTTCCCCTCTTCATCTCTTGACTTAAGGTACCTACGCTCTTGTGTTGTTTTTGACAAACGCAGGAGACGAGAGACACCCGCTAGCGAAATTTGTGGGTTTCTTAACAAGATGATTGATAACAGAGACTTTGGGCTGCTGAAGGTACTGGATCTTGAGGGTGTATATAAACTTACGTTGCCTGAAGACATTATAGAAAAACTTTTGCAGTTGAGGTACCTAGGCCTGAGATCAACTTCTGTAGATTCAATTCCGAGTTTTGTGGGCTTTCTACGGTATTTAGAGACTTTAGACCTAATGCACACTAAAATAAAGAAATTGCCTTCTTCCATATGGAAAGCAAAGAAGCTGCAACATCTCTATTTGGACTGGAGTCATCCTGAGACAGTCATAAATTCGTCTTCTTCAAATTATCTGTGCAACCTGCGTACTTTGTGGGGTCTATGCATCAAAGATAGCAGCATTGGAAAACTCAACTTTTCAAGACTTAGGAAGCTGGGCCTCGCGTGTCATTCGACATCCGCCTTGGAGATAATAACTCAACTAACCCGACGTCAGTACATAAAAGTAAAGTTTGTGGTGAAAGATGGAAGACAATCCAATGGCACGCCACAGACGATCCAACAGCAATGGACCCAACTTCAAGAATCTGCTGCACGCCTCAGACGGCAGAGCATGGAAAAAACTTCTGCTACTTTACAATTCAACTTGAAGGGCATGAAAGAGCTACAGAACCTGTATTTGATGGGAAAACTGGAAAAACAAGTAATTGATGTTCGTTTCCTTCCTCCTAACCTCAAGATCCTAACTTTGTCTGGCTCAAGACTAGAAGAGGATCCAATGCCTGTTCTGGAGCAGTTGTGTTACTTGAAAATCCTTAGGCTTTTTCCTGACTCCTACATAGGGAGAGAAATGAAATGTTCTCTTGAAGGATTTCCCCAACTCCATGTTTTGAAGCTGCGGAAACTTGAGCAGCTGAAAAGTTGGACAGTGGAGAACGGAGCTATGCCTTGCATCCAAGAACTAGAAATCAAGGAGTGCAATCAGATGCAGCTGCCTACTGGGTTGCAACATTTGACCACTTTGAAGGAATTAGTATTAACAAATATGGAAGATTTTCATGAAGTGGACGCAAGTAGCCTGGTGGGAACGAATGTAAATATAAAAATTGATAAAAAACAGTAAGTCTTCCTCTTTGCCAGTAATTAGTACTCTGTTTTTTAATTCACGCTTCATGATCTTTCAATTTCCTCCCCATAATTTCATTTTGCGCATTTTAAAAATTTTCTAGCATGGTGAATATGATTGCATTTCTTTTGCATCGATCAGTTCCGTTTCTTTCTGTTATTTTTTTTTAGACAATTAAGAGCTTGGGAAGAGATGCAATGTTGAGGACAAATGATCATTCTGTCTCCGCAATTGGAATTCTTCTAGATTGTATTTCTGGCATTTTGTTTTCCTTGAATATTTGTAATCACTCCTCATTAATAAAAATTCTCCAGTTGTGATGTACCTTCGAGTAAGGCCTGTATCGCATGCATTTGCTAGTGTTTGAAATTTAATCTTCCGCTTAATTACAAGTAAAACATTGAGTGAATGTTATCTATAATGTTAGTATGTATGTCTTCTGAATTTAAAAATTTCGTCAAAAACTGTTGTCAATGTCCAATAAATACAGTATAAGTTGTATGACCAAGACCAACCTGATATTTTTGTCCACCCAAATACTATAATTTGATTTTTTAAAAAAAAAAAGATTAAAACCAATGGAAAGAATAAAAATAAACAAACGGAAGATACTAAAATAAAAATAAACAAACAGAAGAAATGAGCTTATTACCAGTTGTGCTCAACAGCTTAAGATCTGTTCACCAGGATCATGTAGATATGCAAACAGAGCGAAGGTTGTCTCTCCACGATCTGCCTACGTGTCACTCTGTATCTTGCAAATCTTGCAAGCTTTTAGTGACTAATTTCCTGATTGATGGATTGAATTAATACCAATTTCATCGTCCAATATGCCATAGCTGTCAATTGATGACCTCCTTTAGATGCATATTGCATCTTAACTGATGTTCCTTCATAATCAAAGCTCTGAACCTCTTGCTTAAAATTTTCAAGAATCAATGCAGTGTTAGTTAGGATGTGGATATTTGTACATCATACATCAGCCCAGGTTCATCAAACGTTGAAACTAAACTTCATTGATGGGGTGATAGGCTTGACGTTGATTGCCTTCTGCACACATTGCAAGCTGAGAGTTAGTATATATAATATCAATACAGAATAAAAGAGAGTTAACGACAACTTTCAAGTTCTAAACCCCAAAAGATTTCACTTCTTCTCTTGAGCCACAAAACAAAAGAAGAGAAGAAGAAGATAGGAGAGAGATCTCACCTTACAGGATTTGAAATATGGTAGCAATAAACGTTGAATTAATTCGCCACTGAAGAAATGTTTGTCTATGGCAAGAGATGTAACTAACTTTTATCCAATTTTCTAGACATAAATTTTTATTTCATCATATTTGATCCAAATTCAAGAAATTGCCAGACGAAATTGTGTACAACGGTGGAATTTATGTAGGTTCACGTTCCTATAAAAAGAAAGTTCTTTCTGTGTAAATTGGATCATATAATTTACATATGCCAGAGAAAATGCAGCTGACCTTGTAATGATAATACGTTCCCACTGCAACTACGGCGGATCTTATGGTACCAATTTTAACTTGGTTTGGTTTTGGATTTATGTAAATTGCTTTGGTTTTGTTGCGTGTGATTGTGCTGAAACCAATATAATGTGGACAAACCTCTTAATACAGATGCATGTATACACACGATGTAAAGATTATATTCTCTGGATTTGTTGTCTTTAATATGACCGATATTTTCATTGGCGGTTTAGAAATTTCAGACTATAAATTAAATACCCTCCTCATACTGAATTTCCAAGAAAAAAAACTATGCTTAATCTGGTGCATGATACTAGTGACCGTGCAGAGAAAGTGAAAATTACACTGATATTCAATTTTTTTTTCCTTTGTCAGGTAAGTGACAAGTATCTTAATCAATTTGCTTCCTTTGTACTTTGATTTACACTCATCTATAAGGCTTTCTGTTCGAGATGCAGATCTTTAGCGAATTTAATACTTGACAGTCAGATTAGAAGCACATATTTAAAGGAATTACTAAAAGCCATCATTTCATGGGGATAGTGGCACTAACTATAGTACTTGAGGAGAGAGTTGTTAACTTAATTAGTTTTTCTTGTGGAGCTTTATATGTGTTCAATTGTCATATACTCTGTTGTATGCCAGATAACCTGATAATTATCACTGAGTAATTTCTCGGGAAGTTAATTGACTGTGAAACTTAACTGGAAGCACCGGCTAATTTCTGTTGTCATTGGTTTCATCAGGTTATGTGAGCGTCCCTTACAACAGTCTCTATAAGTCCAAAAGTTGTACTTTAAGCTCAATGCTAGTGAATGGTTGGAAGGAACACTTAAATAAGTATCACAGCTTCTAAAAGCAAAATGAAAAGCTGATATAAAAGGTTTCTTTTATTGAAGTATAAAACTAATGTTAACATGTACTAGCTTAAGCTTTTAGATAAAGTGACAAACTTAACATGGTAGCAACGTATAAGAAAAGGTAAAACTAATGTTTAGTCCACACCTACTAGCTCGAGCTTTTAGGTAAAGTAGCAAACTTAACATCTTTTAATCATTTGCCGTATATATAACAATCATCTCATCTGCTTTGTAACTAATGGGGATCTTGCCTTTATTTTTTCTCCTTAGTTAAACACTAACTTTCCCGCTTCCAGCAACTACCATCAGTTATATCTTCTTATCCTCCACGAGTAATATCACCTAAGCAAGACATCCTCGGCAATGAAATAGGCCAGGCAAGAATCCTGCTTTTATAAGCTCATGATCCACGGGTAATTCCTGTTCAGAATTCATACTAAAGTAACTAGAAATCCTTTTTTCTCATTGCAATTGTTTCTTTAGCTCGATTTTAAAAAGAGTGTGCATTTGTATGGAAATAATATGTATAGAGGAATGGATTAAGTCAAGTCTTTTAGTTTTGATAATGCATGATTTGATTTTGTGCAAGTTTTAGTTGGCATCTGAAATTCGAGTTTTCTGCAATTTTATTGTAATTCTTGGAATGTATTCCGAAATTTCTGTGGCAATTCATGTCTTGTTTGTGATGTTGTGGCACATTTATGTTCTCTACGTTTTTAAAAAAATTTTACCAAACATATTTGCGTTGTTTTCTTGAATGTTGTTAGAAGTGATATATATGGTGCATTTTATATGGCAAGGAAATAATTCAGTTGACCACTTTCCAAATCACTTTTGACTTATAGCTTAAATATAGTAAGGTCTTTAATATGAGTTAGATCAAAATTTTGTCTAGAAGGATCTAATATTACTTATAGGGGCTGGAATAACCCCATTTCTCAAAGACGTCTCCTAAATAAAGAGGATTAATTGCCTAATTACCTATCAATATATTGAGTATTATTAAATAACAAGAAGAAAAAACTGTGGTTGAGTCGTTGTACAGCTGGCAATGTGTAGTCAGAGCGTCTCCAATGATAGCTATGAATATCAAAATATTTTGTTCAAGCTTATCTACTCAACAGAGGTGTATTTGGACTTTGGCCTTTGGCATGGTGTTTAGAATAGCTAATGCGGCATGACAAACTTCGAGAAATCTCAGTTGTTGATTAAATTCGGTTTGGTTAATGTTGATTTTGGAAGGAAGTATAGGAAAGAATGAGGATTATTTCTACCAGTGGTTGATGATATCCCTACGAAATTGAACTAAAATGGCAATGGAAGTTGGTTACGTTTCATGACTGCACTTCCACAGATGCCTAGTAGCCTTTCCTGATGGTTCTCCATTTCAGTTGGCAGAGAAACTAGGTTGGAGAGTTTGCGAGGCTTTCATTAGGCCTCCTGATGATAAAGTCAATGTGGCCTGATTTGGTGACTTTTGACATGGACTTTTCATGTTTTTTCGGCTTGTTTTATGTTGAATTGGGCTTGTTTAATCGGCTGATTTCCCATACCCAACAATCATAATTCCATATAAACAAACAAAACCATCATCCTAATTAAGCTTGTAGACTGCCAACATAATGTTGTTAATTTTGAGTTGATGCTAGTGAGCCATTCACATGTGATCAACATTAATCTATATCATAGATCATTACATTACGACATTGTATAAATCTGAAAGTTCAGAATAATTAATAGTGTTTTAAATTTCGAGATCAATGAGAAATTTCTATCCTTTTCTAATTTTCTAAGGCATTTAGATATAATTGTCGTATATAAAACATTTTCCTTGATCAAATAAATTTACTTGCGGTTTCGAATTCAAATGGATAAGTGATAGTGTAATTTGACTCATTCATGTGTAATCCACCAATAAGGTTTGGTATCTTTTCAACAATATATAAACGTAATATAGGGAATGCAAATTTTAATGCAAAATGAAACTGATTTGAAATTAAAGTGTAATTCGTGTTACTTTAAGTTGACTGCTATATATTAGCCTGCTGTGCTCACACACTTTGATCTCTATATTAATTGAACCGTGCCATGTGCACCAATAACAATGTAATTAGTTAAAAGAAAGGTGATAGATTATAGTTATAGATGCTTAACTACTTGTTCTTAGTAATCTGTTCACAACATGACAAAATTCCCAATAAAATCATTTGTCGATGCCAATTGCATACTGCAATATTGCCATAATATATCTTAGAAATTTCATTAAATTAATATCAGTCGATAAAATACAATTATTATATAGATTATCTTGTGTGAACACAATAATAAATATGTTCAAATTGAAAAAGAAAAATAATAGATATTATAGTTTTGGACATTACATAAGTTATTGTTTCCCAATAAGTCCACAGAAATATTGACTAATTATTGTTGGTGGGCTTTTTTTTTTTTCATGTATGTTATAATTATTATTAAGCTGCATGTTACATAAGGCAAGTAGATATTAAAATATTGTAATGCAAAAAGTACTATTAGATGGAAAAAAAAAAAAAAGTTGGTTGTCTAACTTGTCTTTCCCTAGAGTCAATGGCAATTTCATTTTACTCTCTTTTTTGTTTGATTAAATCAATAATAGCTGGTTGAGATTAGTAAGTTAGAAAAGACAGCGTAATCCTCTAATAAACGAGGGATCGAGCGAAGAAAATTGTACTAATATGTGTGGACGATATCCCTTATATTCTCACTTTCCGCAACAGAAATTAAATTGATATAGATCAATATTTATTCTTTAATGATTTCATGTATGTAAGCCGATTCAAATTTAGAGACTCGAGTTGTCGTAAGTCAATTTTTACGAATTCTTTGTTCACAACATTCCAATTAATTATGAATACACACGCTATCTTCTCCTGTGTCAATGTTCTTGATTTAATAAATTCTAATCGAAGGCATTAAAAGTATGAAACTATTAAGGGAATCCCCAGTACAACCAAGCGTTAGTGTGGTGAACTTTTCCTTGTGATTCTCCAAGGCGGTCGACTGGTTTGCACGGCTTCCTTGCGCCTTGTGACGATGGCATCATTTGTGGACTTCCAAGTAGAGGTGGAATCGGGCCGGGTTGGGGGTGGGGATGCCATCCCCATCCCCATCCCCATCCCCAATTAATATATCAATCCCCATCCCCTATTAATCCCCAACTTTTTAAAGCGGGGATGGGGATGGGGAATCCCCAAAACCAAAACGCATCCTCATCCCCATCCCCAACCCCATTTACTTGTTAAAAATTTATACTTTGAAATAAAACATATTTAAATTACAACTATAAATCTTAAGCAACATACCTACAAATAAATATTAATAAATCTTTAGACAATCAACATCCTTAAAATAAATCTTTAGGCAAACAAAGGTGGGCTAGGTTAGGCTTGAGTTTTATTAAAGTAGGTGGGACATTAAGTTTTATAATAGGAAAGATAACAAGGGTTTAAGTATTAGATTACTAAAAATATATATATATTATTTTATTTTAATTTCGGGGAGCGGGCCGGGCTGGGCTTGGAGCATAATCCCCATCCCCATCCCCATTTAATTTCGGGTAAAATTTTTATCCTCATCCCCACCCCATTCCCCATTTTTAGCTCCCCATCCCCGGCCCAAACGGGTTTGGGAATTGCGGGGCTCCATCCCCATGGGGATTGGTTCCACCTCTACTTCCAAGGCTTTTTGGTTTGTCCAAGGCAAGTGGGTTTGACTTAATGGGCATTTTGGGCCGGATTTCATATCATTCCAAGTTCACTATTAGTGACGCTATAAAGCCTCCACCGATTTCTTAATGAACCCCCATCCCACAGATAGAAATTCTTAGAATTCTGATTCTGTGAGGGGGAATTATATCTCCGTATGGGAATAATATTATTTTTATAAATTTTTTTACACAAATTTATCATACAAGTGATATGAAATAATTAAAAGAGTGAATTTAAAAAATTAATAATATTAACTAAGATGAATAATGTGAGAATCATGCAATAAGTTTGTATGAATAGTTTATAAAAATAGCAACACTTATTAATAAATGAGATTCACAACAGGACAATAGGGCATATTTGGCAGCTCACACTGTACTGTATAAAAATTCTGCACTGTATTAATTTGTATAATACTTATGTTTGGAACAAACTTTACATTGTATTAAATAATGTACTGCATAATTTAATGTAATATGTGTTACATTATCTAATGCAGAGAAAAACCACCGTATTACCTTACACTATACAAGAATATTAATTTTTTTTAATATTCTCACTATGTAAACAACATTATAAAAGTTTATACAACTTTAACTATAGCTATTTTTAAGGTTTTTGTATGATTTTTATTTTATTTTTGTTAAATTTATATAAATTAAATATAAGGAAGATTATATATTTTTATAATTGTAGGTTATAATTATTTTATTTAGTATTTAATTTATTTAATTCGATATAAAATAATATTTAATTTATTTAATAATATGTTGTTAATTTTTGAAATGAAAGATAATATAATACAATTTAAAAATACTCCAAACATAAATATAGTATAGTATAGTATAAAAAATAGCACAGTGCAATTGTTTACCAAACATCCACTATATTATGCATAGCATTAGTTAATACAATACAATACAATACAATACAATGTAATTATTAAAAATAATACTATACAATGTCGCGTACCAAACATGACCTAAGACTCTTCCATGCAACTCCTCAATTTTAAGTCTAATAACTAATTTACTATTATTACCATAAATTCTCATAAATCAAACTTAAATCTTGCAGTCGCAGTTGCACTTTGTTTGGTGCCAACCAACTTACTTTCTTTATACAATTGTTGTCTGCATAAAAAATAGCAAATATTTATCCATTTTTATGATGCCTCTTTGTCCTTCTTTTCTCTCATGTGTCCTAATCGAACGCATTAGAGCTTATTATCACGTGAATTCATAAAAAAAAAATAATAATAATAATACGAAAACCAACATCTTTTTAATGATTATAATGTTTTCCTTGTAAAGAAAATGAGTGTGTTTAATTTTCTTCTAAACGAATATTACAAAAAAAGATAACATATTTTTTAGCAAAATATTTAAAATAAAAATAATTTATTTATGATCATTTTAGTTAGATTATGTTTGTAGGATTATTTATTCGAGGCGCGTTGTCTGATTAACATAATTCATAAAAGTTGGAGGAATGGGGTGTCCGTACTGTAACTCTTTTTGCAATGCATGAAAAGACGAAGATGTGTTAGTACTAAGTTTCATATAACATTTCAAATTTTTCCTCACCAAGTGAAGAAATGGGGGTTAATTAGTCCACAAGTGGGGCTCAAATGGCATCACTATATTAACATATACGTGTATCTAATGTCAAAAATATAATTGCTTAGTTTAAAAAGATAATTCCTCTTATTTATTTAATCTCTTCTTCTTCTTCTTCTCTCTCTCTTTTCTCTCTAATTCATTTCTTCTTTTGTTTGCTAATATTCCTCATTCTCTTAAAAACATCAGATTGTAGAAGGAGAATGAGATATAGGGAAAAAAAATTGATTAAGAAGATTGGCAGCATTAACAATTAAGTAAGAGGGATTGCATATATCATCACTATCTCTTTTTTATCAACTGAAAAGTGAAAACTGTAATGAAGAGAAGACAAGTACCTAATTTAGCTCCCACTTTTTAATTCTTCAGCCCTGGTCTCTCTTCAAGTACCTGTTGCCTGTTTGTTAAAATAATTATTAATCTTTCCTATCGTTGTCCTGTATTGCTACTTCTCAATATGGTCTTTATAGTATCGGGGTTGTGAAATACGTTTGTTTGCATCATTGCCAACTTTGAAATTATATGTCCTATATCAAACTTTTGGAACCTATGTTGATCTGTTGCTCCCTCGCAGATTGGTATCAGCCGAAATTATTCTCTTTTCCCTACTTTGATTGTTTATTAATCCAAAAATAACTGATCTGCTGCAAGAAGCTATACCATCTAAATTTCAAACTATTGTAAACTTTGTTTCGTAGAAAGTTATCTTAAATCAAAGTCAAAATATATGGCTATGGTTGGGTAGCTTTCAATTTTCTCTAAATTCTCTAAAAGATAAAATGCCCCTATTGATTTTGTAGCTTGAGTGACCGGTGAAATTTAACTCTTCAAGATCCTGGAACCTTTTGCGTTGTTTATGTGGTGCTATCCTACTGAAAAAAGTCAAATGGAGCTGACTCGTGCCTCATCCTAACCAAAAATTAGTTATAGTTGACTGAACCTGGAATCACCTGTGTAATTCTTTGCCTGTGCTGTGCTCAATTCTGAATCAAGCTGCTAGTCTGAGTATGTGTTAGCTACAATTCTGTCTTGTGCTCGAAGCCTCGAAGGTAGTAGCTCCTAATAAATTCGTCTATATGCTTTTACCAACGAGATTTTCTGAGCAAAAAATCTTCTCTAAAGTTTATTCAGCTCAAAATTAAGTCAAATGATTAGTAATATATTAGTTTGTTAATTTTATTTCAAAATAAATTGTGCATAATTTTGTCATTTATAGAATTATAGTATGTAAAATAAAAAATCTGGACTATAAAAATGTTTATGAATGTTAGAATGAGCTTTAAAGTTATTAAATGTGGTTTACTTGGCGTCGGTTACTGAAATTGCGTTGTTATATATACACAGCTAGACACATAAGTCATTACCAAAAGGAGACTTTCAGCGAATCTTTCAATCTTCCAATACTAATTCTTTTACATTACTTTTGTCTGAACGGTAAACTTGATTTCTAATTATTTCAAACTGAAATAAGAGGACAGAAACATAATTAAAAAATTGATATAATGACGTAGGACATAAGCGCACAAGAAGAAGCATTGTTGCCCCAGCGCCCAGCCGGCAGAATCAACAGTGCCCAGCAAGCAGAGACGCAGCGCTAGACCAGCAGGGCCTCTTGCCTCTTGACTTTGTGTGTCTTGGTGCGCGTCCGCAGCGCTGCAGTGCAAGTTCCTAGCACTGCAACGCCCAAGCTTCTGGCGTCTAGTGCAAGAATCTGCTCTATTTCCCATTTTTAAGTCCTATTTGTTTTAGAATTGCTTTCCCCTTCGGGTTAGATTTCCTTATTTTGATTTGTCCTTTTTACTAGACTTCTTATTTTGAATTGTTTGAGTCTAATTAGGACATATTTAGGCTATAAAAGGGTGTATTTACCCTTTTTTCATTCAATCATAATATATCAATCAATAAACTTTGAACCTTTGTCATCTTTTCTCTTCTATAAGCTTCTTGAAGGGATTGATTATGTCACATACGATGGCCCAAGTCGAACTAGCCCAAGCTCAGCAAAACATGAAGCCTGATGGTCCAGCCCAAAGGCTAAATCAAGTAATGACTTGTGAAAATAGGATTATTAATAGTGTCAGGCTTGGATAGGGAAGAAGGAGGTTGTGTTAGATTGGGAAAAAGAAAAAAAGGAAGCATTGATATTGATTATGTCAAAACTAAGGGAGATGAAAGTGGTTACTAGTAAGTAAAAATGGGAGGAAGAAGGAAAGCTAAGAAGACACAAAACAATCAGCCTAAAAGCCCAGGAAGTATCTCTACTAGAAAATCTCTCTACTCTATTGCTTCTCCTCTTTCTATCACTAATTTAAGTCCATCTATCACTTTGCTAAACCCGAACACACAATCGATATCTGACTTAGACATTAGAGTGTTTTTGTAGGTACCAACCCCATTTGAAAAGATGGAAGCTGCACACACTACCGATGGAACTTGTGTTCCTGCTAATGGAAGCTATCGGTTGCTACTAAGTTGATTTTTTTTTTAAATTTGATTTATTATTTTGATTTCTATTATTGTGGTTCCTGGTTGATGCGTTTTCCTTTTTAGGTTCATGGTTGCGAGGTATTACGTCTTCAAATCTCATTCTATTATTATATGATGGATATTAGGTTTTTAATTTTTTTAAAAAGTAAATAAATTTGATTTGGATTCGTGATTAATTGTAAATTTCCTATTTTGCCTCTGTCCGTTAATTCAGAAACAAATGGAATTCGTTTGTTGGACCTAGATGATACCAAAAACTTAAGGTTAAGAACCGCACTGATTTAAACCCAAAAGAGGACTTTTTGCCTAATAATAGAGCAAATTTCTGGGTATATATATATATTATAGCCCACTGTTTAATTTAAAAAGTTAATTCTTGTTATTGATTCAATCTCTTTCTTTTCTCTATCTCTCTCATTTTTTTCTCAATCCATTTCTTCTTCTCTCTCTTAGGGGACGTTTGTTTTTTTTTTGTTTGAAATTTAAATAAGTCTGAGTTAAACTGAAATCTGAATAGGTTGTAAGTATAAAAATTTGAATGATACGTTTATTTTTTCATTTTTTACAAATATATTCCTACTTATATATATTATTTTCACTTAAGATTTTATATCACATGTAAAAACATTTGCATACCAAATATTATTATGAATTTATAATTTTTTTAAATGTGTATAAATATTGATATTTTTACTATGTTCTAAAAGCTAATAGCTTTCAGACATTTCAATTCAGATATAAAAAAAAATACCATTCATATTTTTAATTCAGGCCTATTGAAATTTTAGATAGAAAACAATTGCCCCCTAAATCTTACATTAGCTTTAGGATTATCATAGTAGAGATAATGTTTTGATAACTTGTGGGTTCTACTCTTTTGGTACTAAAAATCAAGGGAATGAAGGTCTATCCTTGAAATCTATTAATCAACTATTCTCATAATTCACGCATTGAAAAGAAACAGTGAATTTTAGGCAGTGGTGGACCTAGGATTTTGGTTTTGAGGGGGCCAAAATATAAAACTATATTATAAGTTCAAATATAAGAAAACATATTGATTGATTAATATTAAGTCTACACACATTGATCAAAAATGAACTCTTAAAAAATTTTGAAAATGCAGTAACCAAAAAAAATCAACTAATATAAATCAAGAAAATACAAATAAATAAATATTTTACTTAAATATAACATATATAACAATCTTGTTATCATAAAATGCAGTTTTAAGAATTCATTGTAACTCTTCCAATTTTGATGAAACAATCATTGGAAATTTTACATATATTATATATTGAAAAAAGAAAGAAATGATAAAAAATTAAAATAAAAAAGAGAGAAAATAAAAAGTGAAAAATACAGAGAAGCAGTTTTGCTTAAAAATGAGATGATAAAAATAATTAAAGAAAGAAATGAATAAAAGATAATCACAATATAAATTATAAATATGACACTTAATAATTCATTGGTCACTTATATAAATATGAGAAATTTGAAAGGTTCATACGTGGAATCCCACTTGTTTATAGTAAAATTATATTTTATTTTGCTACTTTTTTTGGCCTGAACAGGCCAATATGAATAATTTTAAAACAACGGGTAGTAAACAATTTTCTTTTTTTAAATAACCATTAAGGATCTACTATTTAGGTTAGAAGGGTCAGGCCCAAAGGTAGGTCAGCCCCTGATTTTAAGATGTTTTGAAATCATATTCTATACTATTAAGTTTTAAAATCCAGAAAGAATAATTAATTTAAATGCAATATCATGAAAGATATGAGTTTTATTTTTTATTTTTTGTATTTTAAATTAGTTTAAGGACAGTCAGCATTCAAAATTTTTTTTACATTTCTATGCTTATAGATTAATCTATTTTATTTATAAATTATATAAACGAGTCTGCAGTCTTTTTTTAACACTTATATGCACTTCCATAAACAGATATAATATAAAATCAATAACTAATTTAAATTCCCTTTGCTTATTTATAGTGAATATTATTTCCATAAATTGAATGGATGTCACATACTTTAATTTTCTTTTGTACATACTTTGCTTTAAAATTTAAAGGGTAGTTATAAAAATTCAAAAGATTAGATATAATGATTTAAGGGAGAATTACAAAAACAGGCTTTAATTATAATGAGGTACTGCTCCCTTCGAGGAACTATAAGTGTATATACTAATGATTTTTAATTGCATGCATGATAGAAAGCATAATATCATATTGTATTACTTGAAATTCATTGCGCAATTCTTCACTTGTAGAGAGGCCTATTGGTGTCTTTGCTTCACTCGATCCAATGAGACTTTTTAGTGTTTTTAGTTGTTATTCCATTTAGCATTGTGTTGCCTTGCCCTTTGTTGCAGTTGAAAATTAATCTCTTCGCTTTCATATATTTGCTGGTTTGAACATTTATTGGGCGGTCAAAATTGACATTTAACATTTTCAATCTCTTGCATTTTTTTAATACTCTTTACTAGATTTATTTTAGATTGATAATAAGAAATTTCAAAAGTTTTCTCTAATATGCTTAATATGGCTTTGATTTAACGTGGCTTCGCTTACTTGAAACACTTACAAGGCTCCAAGCTCTTTTCTCTTGAATTGGATTTTAAATTGCATGCACCAAACTAAGGTGACAGAACTCTATCGTGTATAATTAATTACATCGGTTTCAAGTGATTACAAAAGTAAATGATGTTACGTAATAAACCATACCCTTTTGGAGGTAGAAGCATCTTTTGATGTGAATTTACCTTCACTTAAAATTTAGCTACGCCATATATATTCTGAGCTTTTAGAAAGGCACATGCTTAATTCTTGTATTAATTTTCAAAAATAGATGACAGAAATTTTGGAAAAACACAACTTATTTAAATAACTAATTCTTTCATTATATTTATATTCTGCACAAACTGAGGTACCTTTTCAAGAACTTTCATAATGTTTAAAAGGACTTTGTTTATTTTGCCAAGCTTTTTTTTTTTTTTTAACAAATTTCTCTTTATCAACGATTGCAAAAACACAGAGTAGAGACATTTGAAACAGCTTCCCATTTTTCTAAAAACTATCACCCATTTTTCTAAAAACTATCACATAAAAATGGCTCAGCTTTAAGTTTTTAATATTAATTTAAATTCGCGAACCAAAAAAGAAAACCACCCCGTATTCTCAAGCTAATTAATCTAATAGAAGGATATATAGTATTATCAAAACATAAAGCAGCAAAGGAGAAAATTTTTCCGTCAGCTGAGATAGTCCTCTCTATCCGTCCCTTTGTTATCAAATGTCATGGTAGAAGATATGACTTTTTCGAACTGAGGTTTACTCGTTTTTAAGTAACTATGTAACTCAGCAAGTAATTTTATCCCAGGAACGCTGACATTATAGCTTTTGATTTGATAGAAAAATTAGAGAGCTTGCTCTCTGATGAATCAAATAATTGACTCCAGGTTTGAAAACGAAGTCTAAGCAGCTACTAACAATCTCCAATTGAAAGACAACTAAGTGTATTTTTCTAATAAAAAAGTTAGAAAAACATTTAGATTTTTTTTAATATGTTTGGGAACTACTTGATTAATATTATTTTATAGTTTAAAGCCATGCCATCATTAATTATCAACATAACTATAGTTAATATATTATAAAGAATTAAACAAAATTTAAACATCTTTAAAAAATAGTTTTGAATTTTGTATAAAAAAATACAGGAAACAAACAGCTCAAAATAATTTTAGTTTTTTTAAAAATAATTTAAGAAAGATTTTTTAAAGAAAAAAAGACATGATTTGGACAGGATCTTTTGTTTCTTTGAAAAAAAAATTCTTTCAAAACGATGTCGGTTTTGCTTCCAGTGTTTAAAAGGAGGGAGGAGTTCTCGCGCAAGAATTCATGCTTATCAAAAAGACCTCCAAGAGTGCATAGTTAAATTGTTCAACAAATACTAACAATAACAGAAAAACATGCAAGCAACTCAGACTAGGGTTTCTGTTCAAACAGCCTTTAATTTAACTGAAGGCAAGACGTCCTTCTTCTGTGCGTTTTCTCTCATCTGCCTTTATCTTTTTATTTCAAATAATCTTTCTCGTGCTTTCTTTACCTTTATTTCTGCATCAGGAAATTTGACGATGTTGTTTCGTCTATTTTTGTCATTTTACTGATTTTCAAGTCCACCTATTATTATTGCCGCTTTTGGGATTGATTTATTTTTAATATATCTATGGCAAACCCTAGCCGTCTTTTTTGGTTTTCGATGAATCTTTAAAGCTTTTTTTTTTTTTTTTTGTTTTTGGTTAATAAGAAAGAAGAATATTTTGAGTTGATTGCTTCAGATGTTCTGTTTTGTTGCTTTTTTTTTTTTTTCTCTTTCAGACGCCGGTGGGCAAATACACCAGACCAGACTACATCATTTGATTCACGAGAACATATTTTGATTTCTATTAATTTGTAGGTTTGCCCTTGCTTAATGAAAAATGTTGAATCAAGTTGTGCCTGGTCCTTGTCAGGTTTTAATTGCTCCTCAGTAGACTGTGAAGAATGTAGAATCTAGTTACCTTAAGAAGCATCTTTTTCTAAGATTTTAAATAGTTTATCTTCATTTTCTTATTTTTACTTTGTCTACATAAAACATTCATGGAGACCTCTTATCTGGTACAGGCGTGGTATGTATAGTATGCATTTGATTTATAGCATTATATTTATTGAAACTTTTGGGAATGTTCGTGACTGACTTATGCCTTCAAAAATAGGCTATCCTAGATAGAAATTTCTGTACTAATATAATAAACAATAGATATCTTTTATGGTTTAATTTTAATTAATTTACGATATATACATTGGTTTAACCTGTCTCATCTCTCAAATTTGTGATAGCGTTTATTTTATCCGTCTGTAACTTTTATCTCATTCTCATATGGAAAAGTATATTAACGCTATCTAATTTGAAAATTTACCTTACAGAATCAGCTCCATAATTTGTTAGATTGAGTTCGTGAAATGGGGAGTGACAAGCCATCATGGTCTGATCTTCCAGATGATCTTGTAAGCTTAATCATGCGTCGTCTTCATTTTTTGGATCAGACACGTTTCCTTCGCGTATGCAAGAGCTGGAACAATTATGGTGTCAGGAATGGATACAATTTGCCTTGGATCTTTGGTTTTAATTATAGTTGGTGGCAATCTTTTGTTCGTGATCCATATCACAAGCGACTATATACCATTGTAAAGCACAACTTTGATAGTGACAATAATCTTGCTACAGCAAAGATGGTTGCCTCAAAATATGGTTGGATGCTTTTGATCTCAACATCCGGTATCTTTCATCCACTCTTTTACAGTCCTTTTGCTGAAAAGACTGAAAGAACTGTAGAACTCCCACTCTTACGCAATTATTTTGCTGGTAAGTCTATATCCGGAAAACTACGGCCATCGGGGTGGAAGGTATTGCACAGTATCGAGTTTAATACGGCGGTTGCTACGTTCTCTGCGAGTCCAACTGTGACACCCCAAATTTTAAGTAAGTTTGACTTACATGTATATTGTAAAAATATGTATTATTAACATAATGAGGTACGTATGTATATATATGGAGAGGGATGAAATTAGATGAGAGATGGAAGGGTGTGAGTGAAAAGCTAAGAAAGTGTGGGGGTTTAAGTGAAATGCTTGTGTGATGTATATCTATAAAGCATGAGACAAGTCTAGAAAATTCATTTTTCTTCCCCCTTTCTCTTTGAACGTCCAGCAGCCTCTCTCCCTCTTTTTCCCTCAATTTTTCCATGGAATCAAGAAGAGAGGAAGGAAACAAGAGGCCAAGATGTAAGAATTCACTTCTCTCTCTCTAATTCTAGCCATAACCATGCAATTGAGTGATGGTTTATTGTTTTTTGTGATATTTCATGTCAGACATATTCTGTAAATGGCTAGAAAAACATGAATTAGAGTGAATTATGGAAGAATTTAAAGATTTGATGATGCTAGGAAGCTAGAAGTAAAGCATGAGTATGAATCCTGCAGAGTTGTTTTTCTGAACAGTGCCAAGTCCGAAAATTCCTATAAATTCCATGGTTGTTTGCTGACTCTGAAATTTTTATATGATAAACTAGACATGTCAAGGAGTTTATAGAATTTTGAAACACTCAAAAATTCGTAGTGTGTGAATTGTAATGAATTTTTGAAGTTCTGGTTCGAAATTGAGAATTCCCCTGTTTTAAAACAGGGCAGGGGGAATGAACTCGATTTGAGGGGGCAAATCTTTGTTAAATTTTGTGATTTTTAATACAAAAACCCTTGGGTATGTTTTCTGTTAGACTGTAAATTTTCATGGTTTTTGGAGTTGTGTATGAATTGTTATGATTTTTCAAATCTGGACTTAAAGAACTGTGAATGTTAAGTTCCAGAACTGAGTATGTGAAATAAATTCCGTCTGACTGCCATAAACTCCTTAGAAAATCTGGATTTTTGGTGGAATGACTCTTATATGTGTCTAGTTTTAGACTGGAAAGTTTTGGTAGAGATTGGATTATTGTAGAATTTTATAAAATTCTTCAAAGTTTCACTGTTCAGTGGAGAGGTCTGCAAACAGATTTGCTGTGTGAATGAAATTAAGGATTTTCAAGGGGTATATGACCTTATTTTGACTCAATAAAATTCATGGACTATAATATGTATGTCTATTTGAGTTCCATGAAGTTTGGTGATGATTGGAAATGAATAACTCCTTATTATAATAATCCAACCAATATGTGTGTGTTATAGAGTTTAATAAATGATGTTATTGGTTGGTTGAATTGTTGTTAACCTATAAAGGATTTAATGACTTCTAAATGGACACTAATCAGTGTGTCATGACTATGGCAATGGTTACCAGAGAGAAAGGAGAAGAAGAAGAGATGAACTTTAAATAACTGCTTATCAAGAAACATATGAGAGCAAAATTAAAAGGCGAGGCTAACCAGGTAAGTAGCTAGACCCTTCTGAGGACACAACAGATATTAACTTTTAATGAAATGTGTTTAATGATTGTGTTCGTGAATATATGTGAAATGTGTTGATGGAATGTGTATGGGGCCATGAATACATGGACCTTGATATAGGAAATGATTTGATTGGGGTTTATAGTGATTTATGAAATGTGTGATTTCACACACTTTGATGTGTATGTGATTGACATGTTGGTGTAACTTCTATGTGTGTGAGATATAGAAATGTGACTGTGCCCTCATATATGTGAATTTGTTGTGATATGGCTTGAATAATATTGCCAATGAAACGATATGTGTATATGAAGAATGAAATACATGCCAAACATTCGAGGATACTATTTCCTCATGTGAGATGGCATGACAAATGAATGTCTGAAAAACCATGTGTATTAGAGTGCCATGAATGTGTACGAGTGGAAATTGAATGAGATTAGTTATACATGGACATAGTTATGCAACGATGTGATTGAAATACATCGAAGAGTAATGGAAGGGTTGGCACTAATAAAGAATTCAATGGGGTTCTATATGTGTAGAAATGATGTCAATGTGTGGATTGTGCACATCCATAAGTGTATGTGAGATATGTAGGCTTATTCTGTTTATGAATGTATATGTGATTAATGAGAAGCCTACGTAGAACCTCAATTATGATAGTGAACTGCAATATTGTGATGTGTGAAGGCATGTATAACGGTGTGATGTGTTATGAATTCGAAATTACATGCCAAGCCTATGGGAATATATTAAATGTCGAATGTGAAATGTGATACCGTTAAATACTAGCATTAAAGTGAATGAATTGTGACAAGTTGTGATTGGGTTAGAAGCTTAATATAGAGCTTCACTTATGTGATTGAAATGTGAAATGTGATAAGTGAGTGAAAGCTTAATATAGAGCTTCACTTATGTGACTGAAATGTGGAATGTGATATGTGAGTGAAAGCTTAATATAGAGCTTCACTTATGTGACTGAATGTGAAAACTGATATGTGAGTGGCATGCCACAACTTAGGATATTTGGCTCTCATAGCTTGAGGGGAGGTCTGGACCATGTGTTTCTCTATACAAGATTCGGTAGCATGGGCCCGGTATCACCCGGATCGTCAGACTAGCCTTGAGCTATTTCAAGTGTAGGCATTTGAATGTATTTGTACTGTTCTGTATCCCCATGGCTTGAGGGGAGGTCTGGACCATGTGTTTCTCTAGATGAGATTCGGTAGCATGGGCCCGGTATCACCCGGATTGTCAGACTAGCCTTGAGCTATTTTATGGGTAGGCCTTTGAATGTATCTGTACTGTTCTGTATCCCCATGGCTTGAGGGGAGGTCTGGACCATGTGTTTCTCTAGACGAGATTCGGTAGCATGGGCCCGGTATCACCCGGATTGTCAGACTAGCCTTGAGCTGATTCATGGGTAGGCCTACATATGGGAACTGACTGTGAAACGAAAAGTCCTACCTTGATTAGAGAGCACTGTTCCTAAGTGTCTGTGACTGTACTGTGGAAGCTTCCGAAATTATGTGAAATGGATATCCATATGAACAATGTAGCAAACTTATGGAAACTCATGTGTGAATGATTTATATGTTTATGGGAGCACATGAGGATGTGATAGACTTGTGGAAAGTTTATGTGTAAATGAGATGTGTATGTTAATGGGTGTATGTGATAAGCTTTGACATGAAAAAGTCATGCTTGATTACCCATAGACAGGTATTTATGGAATTAGGAATGTGACTGGATAAGAGCGTAATTGGTCTAGGAAATGACCAATGATACAGGGTTGGCGCAGGAGCATAATTAAATGGTGCAATGGTGCATCTTTAACGAATCTAAAGAGATATAGGCAGAGAATTGGCATCGCTGCGCCATACCTTTCACGCTGAAGCGCTACTTGCATTGACTCAAGTAAGAGATAATAGAGAGTTGGCGCATGCGTGCCCTCCCTTGGCACAGGAGCGCGAAACTGGAATTTGTAACGGATTGGAAATCAGAAACTTGGCGTCGCCGTGCCAGTTTTCTCGCATAGGGGCGCGTTTCTTGAACACTGAAATCAATGTTATGATTTTCTTAGTAAAGCACTGTTGGCTTGTATACTAAGAAATAAACAGTAATCAGTGATTATGGAATAAGTATTGAATAGTAGTCATATTCTGAAATGGTTATCGCCATTTATTGTTTTATTTTGAGTGTTACGCTAGTTTTATAATTCTAGCTGCTTACTGAGTTTCATACTCACTAGTCTGTTGTGTACCTCAGGTATTCGATCAGTAAAAGATTAAGGAAGGATTTCGGCATAACGACGATTGTGTTCCCTTGGCAAGCCCTTATCCGCTGCAGTATTACTCTGTTGGATACGGGGTGTGACAGTAGTGGTATCAGAGCAAAGGTTTAAGATTCTGTAGACAATATTAGTCATAAGCGGTTAAGGGAACCAGGTCTTATGCCGAATCCTCAAGACTAAATGTTTGGAAAGTTGAATTATGAATTTCACTGTCTATTGTGTTTATATCATTGTGTTTTGTAGTGTTAAACAAAGTGGGGACAACATGACTAGTGCTAGTACAGCGTCTAATGTTGAGGATCCTACCATTCATAATGATGAGATAATTGAAGTTCCAAGATCTGAGAGTGAACTTCGGGATTCTCAACGAGATAAGTTTTGGGCAAGGCTAAGCAAAAGAATTTTAGAAATCTTTAATATCTGCTATGCTAAAGATATCATTTCGTACTCTTTGCTTATTATATGTAATAATGTTGTTCAGTTGATAGAGGTTGTGATATAAGATTTCTATGAATGTTTTGAGTAAGTTACCAACGTTGTTGGTAAGAGAATTTATGAGGTAAGGAATTACGATTAATGTGGAATGAATGGTTTACCTAAATGGATTTGATAGCCATTGTTCAATGAATTTAATAATTGTGTACATCATGATGTTAATATGAGGTTTTATCATGGCAATAAAAGAGATTTTATCGACAAGTCAAGTTGATTATTAAAGGCCGCTACGATTGTTTAGATTCCTCCTAATACTTGAATGAGAACGAGAACACATAATCGTGGATTTTATTGCGGATAACATAGAATTTCGAAAGACGGTAATACCATTTGGATAATTATTAATAGATTGACCCATTTCGTGCCTTTTTCTTCTTGAATACATTATTTTTACCATGAACCAAAAAGGGTAAATTTATGTCTGCAAGATGTTAGGTTCTGTGGAATATTTGTGTTTGATGTTTCGATTTGAGACGAAAGGTTACACCTATTCTGGAATAAGTTGCACATGGTTAAAAGCACTACATTCCAATTTAGTATGGTTTTTATGGATAAACCGAAAGAGTCATTCAATCTTGGAAAGATATGTAACAACTTGTGGATATGATTTTAAGGACAAAAGTGATAAAGTTTGGGTAAGAAAAGAAAATTCAGTCCAAGATACATCAACTTTTATGAGACTTGTAGAGGATTGAGAAAGTAGCCGATGGATCACACTGCCACTTATATGGTTAAGTGTACCAAATGTATTAGACAAGTGAATGATGAGGGATAAGATTTCAGTTCCTCCCGTATACTAAGTTCCAAATCACTAGAGCTGAGAAACAATTTTCTAACGACTAAGGGACAATATTAGTTATGGACTATAAAGAGCATTAGATACGGAAGGAAAAGATATTTTCAATGAGAATGCTCTGAAACAAATCCCCCATTTGTGAAGCAACTTCGGGAGTAATAAAGAATGAATATCCGATAAATATTTTCATAATTGAACAATGATATGGAATTTCGAGGACGAAATTCTTTTAAGGGGAGGAGAGTTGTGACACCCCAAATTTTAAGTAAGTTTGACTTACATGTATATTGTAAAAATATGTATTATTAACATAATGAGGTACGTATGTATATATATGGAGAGGGATGAAATTAGATGAGAGATGGAAGGGTGTGAGTGAAAAGCTAAGAAAGTGTGGGGTTTAAGTGAAATGCTTGTGTGATGTATATCTATAAAGCATGAGACAAGTCTAGAAAATTCATTTTTCTTCCCCCTTTCTCTTTGAACGTCCAGCAGCCTCTCTCCCTCTTTTTCCCTCAATTTTTCCATGGAATCAAGAAGAGAGGAAGGAAACAAGAGGTCAAGATGTAAGAATTCACTTCTCTCTCTCTAATTCTAGCCATAACCATGCAATTGAGTGATGGTTTATTGTTTTTTGTGATATTTCATGTCAGACATATTCTGTAAATGGCTAGAAAAACATGAATTAGAGTGAATTATGGAAGAATTTAAAGATTTGATGATGCTAGGAAGCTAGAAGTAAAGCATGAGTATGAATCTTGCAGAGTTGTTTTTCTGAACAGTGCCAAGTCCGAAAATTCCTATAAATTCCATGGTTGTTTGCTGACTCTGAAATTTTTATATGATAAACTAGACATGTCAAGGAGTTTATATAATTTTGAAACACTCAAAAATTCGTAGTGTGTGAATTGTAATGAATTTTTGAATTCTGGTTCGAAATTGAGAATTCCCCTGTTTTAAAACAGGGCAGGGGGAATGAACTCGATTTGAGGGGGCAAATCTTTGTTAAATTTTGTGATTTTTAATACACAAACCCTTGGGTATGTTTTCTGTTAGACTGTAAATTTTCATGGTTTTTGGAGTTGTGTATGAATTGTTATGATTTTTCAAATCTGGACTTAAAGAACTGTGAACGTTAAGTTCCAGAACTGAGTATGTGAAATAAATTCAGTCTGACTGCCTTAAACTCCTTAGAAAATCTGGATTTTTGGTGGAATGACTCTTATATGTGTCTAGTTTTAGACTGGAAAGTTTGGTAGAGATTGGATTATTGTAGAATTTTATAAAATTCTTCAAAGTTTCACTGTTCAGTGGAAAGGTCTGCAAACAGATTTGCTGTGTGAATGAAATTAAGGATTTTCAAGGGGAATATGACCTTATTTTGACTCAATAAAATTCATGGACTATAATATGTATGTCTATTTGAGTTTCATGAAGTTTTGTGATGATTGGAAATGAATAACCTCTTATTATAATAATCCAACCAATATGTGTGTGTGATAGAGTTTAATAAATGATGTTATTGGTTGGTTGAATTGTTGTTAACCTATAAAGGATTTAATGACTTCTAAATGGACACTAATCAGTGTGTCATGACTATGGCAATGGTTACCAGAGAGGAAGGAGAAGAAGAAGAGATGAACTTTAAATAACTGCTTATCAAGAAACATATGAGAGCAAAATTAAAAGGCGAGGCTAACCAGGTAAGTAGCTAGACCCTTCTGAGGACACAACAGATATTAACTTTTAATGAAATGTGTTTAATGATTGTGTTCGTGAATATATGTGAAATGTGTTGATGGAATGTGTATGGGGCCATGAATACATGGACCTTGATATAGGAAATGATTTGATTGGGGTTTATAGTGATTTATGAAATGTGTGATTTCACACACTTTGATGTGTATGTGATTGACATGTTGGTGTAACTTCTATGTGTGTGAGATATAGAAATGTGACTGTGCCCTCATATATGTGAATTTGTTGTGATATGGCTTGAATAATATTGCCAATGAAACGATATGTGTATATGAAGAATGAAATACATGCCAAACATTCGAGGATACTATTTCCTCATGTGAGATGGCATGACAAATGAATGTCTGAAAAACCATGTGTATTAGAGTGCCATGAATGTGTACGAGTGGAAATTGAATGAGATTAGTTATACATGGACATAGTTATGCAACGATGTGATTGAAATACATCGAAGAGTAATGGAAGGGTTGGCACTAATAAAGAATTCAATGGGGTTCTATATGTGTAGAAATGATGTCAATGTGTGGATTGTGCACATCATAAGTGTATGTGAGATATGTAGGCTTATTGTGTTTATGAATGTATATGTGATTAATGAGAAGCCTACGTAGAACCTCAATTATGATAGTGAACTGCAATATTGTGATGTGTGAAGGCATGTATAACGGTGTGATGTGTTATGAATTCGAAATTACATGCCAAGCCTATGGGAATATATTAAATGTCGAATGTGAAATGTGATACCGTTAAATACTAGCATTAAAGTGAATGAATTGTGACAAGTTGTGATTGGGTTAGAAGCTTAATATAGAGCTTCACTTATGTGATTGAAATGTGAAATGTGATAAGTGAGTGAAAGCTTAATATAGAGCTTCACTTATGTGACTGAAATGTGGAATGTGATATGTGAGTGAAAGCTTAATATAGAGCTTCGCTTATGTGACTAAATGTGAAAACTGATATGAGAGTGGCATGCCACAACTTAGGATATTTGGCTCTCATAGCTTGAAGGGAGGTCTGGATCATGTGTTTCTCAATACGAGATTCGGTAGCATGGGCCCGATATCACCCGGATTGTTAGACTAGCCTTGAGTTATTTCAAGTGTAGGTATTTGAATGTATCTGTACTGTTCTGTATCTCCATGGCTTGAGGGGAGGTCTGGACCATGTGTTTCTCTAGATGAGATTCGATAGCATGGGCCCGGTATCACCCGGATTGTCAGACTAGCCTTGAGCTATTTCATGGGTAGGCCTTTGAATGTATCTGTACTGTTCTGTATCCCCATGGCTTGAGGGGAGGTCTGGACCATGTGTTTCTCTAGACGAGATTC
Source organism: Boswellia sacra (assembly GCA_013180625.2). Lineage (NCBI taxonomy): Eukaryota > Viridiplantae > Streptophyta > Magnoliopsida > Sapindales > Burseraceae > Boswellia > Boswellia sacra. The sequence goes on along the minus strand of SNVD02004466.1, from coordinate 51,464 downwards.
GGTAGCATGGGCCCGGTATCACCCGGATTGTCAGACTAGCCTTGAGCTGATTCATGGGTAGGCCTACATATGGGAACTGACTGTGAAACGAAAAGTCCTACCTTGATTAGAGAGCATGTTCCTAAGTATCTGTGACTGTACTGTGGAAGCTTCCGAAATTATGTGAAATGGATATCCATATGAACAATGTAGCAAGCTTATGGAAACTCATGTGTGAATGATTTATATGTTTATAGGAGCACATGAGGATGTGATAGACTTGTGGAAAGTTTATGTGTAAATGAGATGTGTATGTAAATGGGTGTATGTGATAAGCTTTGACATGAAAAAGTCATGCTTGATTACCCATAGACAGGTATTTATGGAATTAGGAATGTGACTGGATAAGAGCGTAATTGGTCTAGGAAATGACCAATGATACAGGGTTGGCGCAGGAGCATAATTAAATGGTGCAATGGTGCATCTTTAACGAATCTAAAGAGATATAGGCAGAGAATTGGCATCGCTGCGCCATACCTTTCACGCTGAAGCGCTACTTGCATTGACTCAAGTAAGAGAGAATAGAGAGTTGGCGCATGCGTGCCCTCCCTTGGCACAGGAGCGCGAAACTGGAATTTGTAACGGATTGGAAATCAGAAACTTGGCGTCGCCGTGCCAGTTTTCTCGCATAGGGGCGCGTTTCTTGAACACTGAAATCAATGTTATGATTTTCTTAGTAAAGCACTGTTGGCTTGTATACTAAGAAATAAATAGTAATCAGTGATTATGGAATAAGTATTGAATAGTAGTCATATTCTGAAATGGTTATCGCCATTTATTATTTTATTTTGAGTGTTACGCTAGTTTTATAATTCTAGCTGCTTACTGAGTTTCATACTCACTAGTCTGTTGTGTACCTCAGGTATTCGATCAATAAAAGATTAAGGAAGGATTTCGGCATAACGACGATTGTGTTCCCTTGGCAAGCCCTTATCCGCTGCAGTATTACTCTGTTGGATACGGGGTGTGACACCAACTTCCCCAAATTGTGTCGTATTTGTAGTATGTGCGTTCTATGATGAAAAGAGTATCTGTATCAGCACATGCAGCCCTGGAGATAGAGCATGGAACATGCATAAGTTTGAAGGTTTTTATGGAAATGTTCATGGCGTGGCCTACATAGAGGGAGTCTTATATTGTACCTTCTCTGGAGGTGTATTAGCAGCCTTCGACACTAGTAAAACAAGCAAGTGGAAAATGTGTCTAGAACAAGTTCCGAGATGCTTAGATCTTCTGGTTTGTTGGTCGACAAGTGTTGGTCCTTTAAGAAAGATTTGCATTACAAGTAAATACCGGATCACTGATTGTGATGGGGAGCTCTTCATGTTGTATTGTGATACTGAGGTGTGGCATGTCTTCAGGTTTGATTTCTCAAAGATGGTGTGGCTTGAAGTTGAAAGCTTGGAAAACAAAATATTTTTCATAGATGACACTTCCGTGTCAGTAGTTGAAGGGAAGGGGGAATTACCTACTGAATTATTAAAGCCTATTAAATTTTTATTTGCTAAAAACAACATAGACTCCCCTCATTTTTATAGGCTGGACGGCCGTATCTGGATTCAGCCACATACATCATTGAATTCTAAATCCAAATCCAAGATCAGGTCCTTTCTTCGACTCATAGTTGGATGCCTGTGCTTATAGCCTTTCTTTTTGTCAAGAGGAGTTAGGTTTCTATTGCAATTTTAAATTTAGATTGTCAGTTTCAGTCAACTTATTTTTTTTAATTTATTTAAAATGTCAGTTTCAGTCAACTTTTTTTTTTTTAATTTATTTACAGCCGTGTAGTAAGATTCTTATAAATTCTATAATTTTATGTTTATGAATTCGTAAACAATACTAACATAAATTTAATAAATTAAAAGTTAAAAGGGTTTTATTATAATTTAGAATTAATTTTTTATAACTCCTAAAGTGAATGGCAAAAGTATGTATGGAATACGTATGCAAAACAAGTTTCTGCTCCTCGACTCTGCCCCAAATACTTAACGGAATTCAACTCAAAAGAAATAAACGAAACAATAATTAATATCCACCTTTATATTTATAATTAATAATAAAAAGGGAGAATTAATTGCTATGAATACCAAGGAGAAACACTCTTCACTTCACTTATTTATGTTGAGATTTATTTTTATAAATTAAAAGATGTAACACAATTTAAAATTAAATCCACTGACTAACTTGTTATATTAGTTGATGAATAATGCTAGCAATATTCATATAATCTAAATTCTATTACGTGGCAAAAACTCACCAAAAAAAGAAAAAACAAAAAATAGATGAGAGAATATATCTTCAAATAGTATTTTGCCACTTTGGTTGTTATATCAAGTTTTAGAGTTTATGTTATATGAATATTATAACTAGTATTATTGTTAATTGATTCCATACATTAATTTATGAAAGCATGATTTTATATAAAAATTCAAAATTCGAAATACATATAATAATATAATCATTAACTGTGTTTTTTATGAACATGCGAAATCATAGATCTTAGCCTATCATGTTCTCTAAAAACGAGATAATTAGTAGCATGCCTTGTCAATAGTTGATGATATATGAGACATTTAAAGGACAACATTTGACCAATTTAAAGGACTTAGTATTAAGAAATATGAAAGAAGATTTTCACGAAGAGTTACAAAAAGCCTGAAGGGAATGAATTTAAATATTATTTATAAAAGGCAGTGAGTTTTCTCTTTTGCCAATGAGCACTCTCTTTTGCATTGAAACCTCATCATCGATCTTTCAATTTCTTCTTCAATTTCCTCCCTATAATTTCAAGCTTGTATTTCCCTTGCATCAGTTCCGTTTCTTTCGTTCATTTTTCTTTCTATTTATCACAATTGATCCACAAAGCATAATTTTACCTTTGCAATATCGGGAATTCTAATACATTGTATTTGTGTCATTTTGTTTACGTTGAATGTTAATTAGTAATCACACCATTGTCAAAATTTGGACCAATGCATCTGTACCATGCATTCGCTAGTGTTTGAAATTTAATATTCTGCTCAATTTACAGGTAAAACAGTCAGTGAATGTTATTTAGCTATCAATGTTGTTATTGTGCATGTCTTCTAAATTTAATAATTTCCTCACAAATTGTTGTCATGTCCACACTTCCTCTAAAAGTCTAATTTCGCAGTAATCACCTGGTTACGTACAATTTCTAGTCGTTGGCCATCTTTTTCTTTAAATAATGTTGTACCAAAAGACATTATGGGTACCATCGGACTCGAAATTCCATCTAAGAAACAATTTTAAAATAAAATTAAAGTCAGTGCATGGAATTGGTCCCTAAATAAACACACCTCTTTTTCTATTGCAAGAGATGTAACCAACTTTATTGCATCAGTTTTTTTTTTTTATTAAATCTGGTATGTATGTATGCATGTGTGTGTGTGTGTGTCTATATATATATATATATATATATATATGTATATATAAAACATTGGAAATTTAAGTAGCTTTTAATGTTTCTTTAAATAGAAAGTTCTTTCCCTGTAAATTGGATCATATAAATTGCAATTTTGCATACGCCAGAGTAAAATGCAACTAACCTTGTTATGATCATATGTGCCCAATGCAATTACGGCCGAGCCTATGTTACCAATATTAACTTACTTGGGATTGTATTTCTGTTAATTGCCATGATTTTGTTTGCGATTATTCTTAAAAATCTTAATATATTATTGAATGCAGTGAAATAAGGTTATGCCAGCATTAATTATCAACCCAACTAATTAATAATTACATTGAATTAGAAAAAACTTTAACATCTTTAAAAAATAGTTTTGAATTTTGTATTGAAAAATACTGGAAACAAAGGGTTGAAACAGTTTTTTGTTTTTAAAAAAAAGTTAAAGAAGATTTTAAAAAAAAAAAAGGATTTGGATATGATATTTCTTTTAAAAAAAAAAGTGGAAAACGATGTCGGTTTGCATCAAGGGTTTAAAAGGGGGGAAGAGTTCATGCGCAAGGGAATTCTTGCCTATCAAAAAGACCTCCAAGAGTGCATAATTAAATTATGCAACAAACAGAGACAATGATAGGGGACGGTGCATGCAACTCAGACTAGGGTTTCTCTTTACACAGCAGGCAAGACCTCCTTCTCTCTCTGTCGACCTTTTATTTCAAATACTCTTTCTCGTTCTCTCTTTACCTTTATTTCTGTATCAGGAATTTTGATGAAGTTGTTTCATTCTATGTTTGTCATTTTACTGAATTTCAAAGCGGTCTATTATGATTGCCGTTTTTGGGATTGATTTCTTTTTTATATTTATGGCAAACCCTAGCCGTCTTGTTTGTTTACCGAGAAATTTTTAAGCAATATATATATATATATATATATATATATATATATATATATATATTATATTTAATACGATCATTTCTTAGTAAGAAATAATTAAGAATATTTTGAGTTGATTGCTTCAATTACGTGTGGGCAAGCACACCAGACTAGACTACATCATTTGATTCACGAAAACATATTTTGATTTCTATTAATTTTTGGGTTTGTCCTTGCTTAATGGAATCAATTAACGTATGGCAAATGTTGAATGAAGTTGTGCCTGGTCCTTTTATAGGGGTTTAATTTCTCCTCAGTAGATAATGAGATAATATGAACATTACCGTTTGTATAACATAGATATGAAGAATGTAGAATCTAGTTATCTTTAGAAGCAACTTATTCTAAGATTTTATGTAGTTTATCTTCATTTTCTTATTTTGACTTTGTCTTAAAAAAAAAATTGTTTTATGCGACAGCCATGGAGACTCATCATCTGGTACAGCGTGGTATAGTATGCATTTGATTGACAGCATTATATTTACTGAAATTTTTGGGGATGTTTGTGACTGACTTATGCCTTTCACAATTGGGTTATCCAGGATAAAAATTTCTACACTAATTTGAAAAAAAAAAATAGATATGTTTTTTTGTTTATTTTTATTTAATTTATGATATATATATTGATTTGTCATAAACCTGTCTCATCTCTCAAGTCTGTGATAGCTTTCGTTTTATCCATCTGAAACTTTTATCTCATTCTCATATAGAAAAGTATATTGACACTATCTAATTTGAAAATTTACCTTACAGAATCAGCTCCATAATTTGTTAGATTGAGTGCGTAATATGGGGAGTAACAAGTCATCATGGTCTGATCTCCCAGATGATGTTATAAGCTTAATCATGCGTCGTCTTCATTACTTGGATCAAAGGCGTTTCCTCCGAGTATGCAAGAGCTGGAACAATTATGGTGTTAGGAATATACGTAATTTGCCTTGGATATTTACTTTTGGTTGGAGGGAATCTTATCTTCGTGATCCATATCACATGCTACTATATATCATTGAAAATCACAATTTTGATAGTGACAATAATCTTGCTACAGCAAAGATGGTTGCCTCAAAATATGGTTGGATGCTTTTGATCTCAACATCTGGTGTCTTTGATCCACTCTTTTACAGTCCTTTTGCTGATAAGACTATAAAACTCCCACTCGTTTACAGTCATTTTGCTGATAAGTCTATATCCGGAAAGCTACGGACATTCGGGCGGAAGGTATTGCACAGTATCGAGTTTAATACGCCGGTTGCTACATTCTCTGCGAGTCCAACTTCCCCAAATTGTGTCGTATTTGTAGTATGTGCATCATATGATGAAAAGAGTATCTGTATCAGCAGATGCAGCCCTGGAGATAGAGCATGGACCATGCATAAGTTTGAAGGTTTTTATGGACGTGCTCATGGCGTGGCCTACATGAAGGGAGTCTTATATTGTACCTTCTCTAGAGGTGTGTTAGCAGCCTTTGACACTTGTAAAACAAGCAAGTGGAAGATGTGTCTAGAACAAGTTCCGAGATGTCTAGATGTTCTGGTTAGTTGGTCGACGAGTGTTGGTCCTTTAAGAAAGATTTGCATTACAAGCAAATACCGGCTCATTGATTGTGATGGGGAGCTCTTCATGTTATATTATGATACTGTAGCTGTATGGCATGTCTTCAGGTTTGATTTCTCAAAGATGGAGTGGCTTGAAGTTGAAAGCTTGGAAAACAAAATATTTTTCATAGATGACACTTCCGTGTCTGTAGTTGAAGGGAAGGGGGAGTTACCTACTGAATTATCAAACCCCATTAAATATTTATGTGCTGAAAACAACATAGACTCCTCTCATTTTTACAGGCTGCAGGGCCGTATCTGGATTCAGCCATATACATCATTGAATTCTAAATCCAAATCCAAGGTCAGGTCTTTTCTTCAACTCATAGTTGGATGCCTGTGCTTATAGTCTTTCTTTTTAAGAGGAGTTATGTATTGTATTACAAATTAAATTTAGATTTTCAATTTCGGTCAACTTTTTTTTTTTTTTTAATTACAGCCGTGCAGTAAGATTCTTAATAATTCAATAATTTGATGCTTATGAATCATAAACAATAGTAATCAATTAATTTTTTTTTTAAAAAATAAATATACATCAACCACATGTAGGTGCAGATGGTGGATGAAGAAAATTCCACCAAGTATCAATGCATGTAGTTAATAGGATAAATTATTAATTTTTTTTCAACCACTCCTTAACTGACCACAAACAAAAGACAGGCTGTAAATATAATTATATAGAGATTCATGTTGTAAAAGCTATAATTTGTTGTAGTGGGAATTCAACTTAAAAAGACATAAACGAAACAATAATTAATTTTAAAACTATATGCATTTGCATAAATATACAAAAATTATAATTAATAAAAAGGGAGAATTAATTGCTATGGACTTTACCAAGGAGAACCACTCCTTCACTTATTTATGATGATATTTATTTTTTAAATTATAAGGAGAGTAACACAATTTCAAATTAAATTCACTAATTAACTTGTTCTTAGAGAATATACGTACAGTATACATTTGAGACATTAATTGATTCCATACATTAATTCATAAAAGGATGATTATATTTAAAAATTCAAAATTTTAAAAAAATATAATGACCAGTGGCGGACCATAGCTTAGGCCTAAGGGGCCTGGGCCACACCAAACTTTTAAAAAATTATAAAATTTGTTAAAATATTATATAATAGTATATATTTGGTTTTACTATTTTGGCCTCCCGAGATCTTTTATATAACCAAATCCATGTAAGGATATAGTTGATATTTGAACTTATGGGTCCACAAATTTTTTTATTATATTTAATTAATTAAAGTTTCTTTAAATAGGAAAATGATACTTCCTAATTGAATAATATTTTTTGTATGAATAGATTTCCTATTCGGATAATTTAAAAAACTACCCTCAAGTTTTGATTTAATACCAAGCAGAAACCATCTATACATTTTTAATCAATAATACACCTGAACTTTTATTCAAATCATCAACAGTGTTAATAAACAAACAAAAAGACACATATACCCCCTCTTCTCACATACTTGCATATAGTTGAAATTACATAAGTCAAATATTGTAATAAAATGATCGAAATACCCATAAATTGTATAAAAATATTATTAAACAAGATAAAGCATATGGGCTATACAAGTCAAAAATACCCTTAATTGAAGTTGAATTTGAAAATGAAAATTGCATGACCATTAGATCAACCATTTTTTTAATTGTTTTAAGAAACTGAAAAGTCTCTCAGTCATTTTTAGGGACTTAATAACAAAGTGTTTTTTTAAAGACCCAGTCACAAGATGAAAAAAATGATTGTTTATGTAGTGTCTCACCTTCATAAAAAAATTTCTCACTTTTAGTTTCTTAAAAAAATTTTAAAAAATGGTTTTAAAAGATTGGATGTAGTGTCTCATCTTCGTGTACTATTTTTCAAAAAAATATTTAATTTTTTTAAAAATAAAAAAAGTATAATCTTCGTATCCAATGATCATGCAATCTTCATTTTTCAAATTCAACTTCAATTAATGGTATTTTTGACTTTTACAACCCATGTGCTTTATCTTGTTTAATAATATTTTTATACAGTTTATGGGTATTTCGGTTATTTTATTACAATGTTTGACTTATGTAATTTTAACTATAGGTAAGTATGTGAGAAGAGGAGCATATGTGTCTTTTTGTTTGTTTATTAATACTATTGATGATTTGAATAAAAGTTCAGGGGTGTTATTGATTAAAAATGCATGGATGGTTTCTGCTTGATATTAAGCTAAAACTCGAGGGAAGTTTTTGAAATTATCCCATTTCCTATTAGATGAATAAATATTATCCTATATAATAAATAAAAAAAGAAGTAAATATTTTCATTTTTCTAATTTCTACTCGACACTTCAGTTACATATATTTAAAGAGGAATTGTAGAAAATTTAGCATAGAATCAATTTCTGAAATATGAAAAACAGCGAGTTCCTTTAATACAATTATTGAAGTTGATATAATTTTAATACAATTATTATATATATGTAAATTTATTGTTATCGTTATTAATGATATTACTTTCATTTTTTATTATATGAATTTTTATTGGTATATTTTTTGGACTCAATTTATCAATAAATTTTTTTCATAGCCTGACTCACAAAAAAATAATTTAATCCTGCGTCTGCGACTAATAATGATATAATTATATAACTGTGTTTTTATGAACATGTGAAATCATAATTCTTAGCCTATTTTAGAGATAATTAGTACTATGCCCTGTCAAAAGTTGATGATATCTGCATATAAAACGCGTGGAACGAATTCTTCTCATTGTTGAATATATAGGGGTTTATAAAAACAAAAGTATATATATATCTTGCTTCAGTATGAAATGAAGTTTCTTTTTCTTCTTTTGTAATTAAAGTTTGAGAAGAATATTAACAGATGAATGTAGATACGTTCGAGCGCTTAGATACCAAACTTGCGAAGTTCTCTACCAACCATAATATTGTTATAAGCACCTGATTTGATTAAAATCCAAGGGAAATACGAAGAAATTTGAGAGGATGCATGAGATGAAGCACCAATTTTAAAATGGAAAATATATATCTTAAAAGGTGATTCTCCGTTGGCGACTATTATGTGCCAAACTTGCTATATATCAGAGAAGATTTTCCTGACTTCAAGCTTCATAAGAAAAGGAGAAAGTTTGAAGGCACAAATCTTTACGAAGGCAACTTTATTAACTTTGGTTGCATAAAAACTCAATTAGGAACGAGAATGACAATGAAAACTTCAAAGACTTCTAAATTTTATTCTCTAAGTTTCCAACAAGACCAACGTATTGGATTAAGTCAAACAAAATTATTGCTATATAAAAATGATCCTACTCTACTTCTTCATCTAAAGTTAAACCCAGCGGGGGACCTAAAACTTTATCAAAGAGGGCACTATACCTATTTTAATATTTGTAATTTATTTACTAGATTTTGATGATATAAAAAATTTGTTAAAAAATAATAATAAAATACCCTTAGAGATAGGAACAAAATGAACATTACTCTTTAGAAAAATTTCTCAAATATAATTTTCTAATGATATTTACTATTTGTTTACCCTAATTAATACAAATAAATTAATAACAAAAGAAAGATATGATACAATTGTATAAATATTATAATGTGTTATTAAAAGATTTAGTCATTACCGTTTACTAAAGTTTGTCAAATTTGTACTCATCTAATCACAATTTTTTTTCGCAAAACATAGAAAAAATTAAAAGAAACCACATAATTTATATCAAACTAAATAAATAAGAACTAAGAATATCTGAGATTCTATTTATGAATATAATAATAGAAATTAACTAAAATATAATATAAATTTATATATTGTATGTGTAGCTGCATGCAGTAGTCTAAGACTAAGGGATAAGTGGTTCAACATTTAGGAAAAAAATGATACTAAAACTTCGAAATTAGGTTAATTTTCAAAGAAGAGGGTTTAAGTAACTCTAAAAAATAAGTGGGAGTCAAAAAAAAAATTTTACATTTAAGAGGGGCTCGGGGCCCCTTGGGTCCTATGTAGGTCCGCCTCTGGTTAAACCATCCTGTTTGTGATCATGGTTGAAAGTAGATGCTCTGTTTTTTATTTTTTAATATGATTATCAAATTTAAGGGCTTCGAAACTTGTAGGATATGAATATTTGTTTATCTTTAACAATATCCGCAATTAGATGATATTGACTGAAATTGATCTTATGTCAAGATCACGTGAATGCCATCAGTAGGCAGTTAGATGATATTGAGAATATATAGGACGTACAACTTAGGATGTCAACCGGTCATATAATTAAATTAATGATATGAAATATTTTTTAATATAAATATAAATTTATGTTTTATGTTTATTATGCAATTATTTGTTTCTTATTATATTTCTACCAAATTCAATATAATATTAAAAATAGATCATGCTTCTTCAAACCAATGTAATAAATAAACATAGCAACGGGAGAACATGACAACTTCTAAAGATATTATTTAAATTATATTTTATTAATGTAATTTCAGTCACAAACAACAATATTTGAAATGGATAAACTATGATAAAATAAAAATAAACCACATTGAACACAATATTGAAAGATACTATAGCAGTAGTTAGTTTAAGAAGGTTAGCAATCCTTTGAAAACTCTTTCAATATAATTGATACTACATATTTCGTTTGTTAGATGTCAATTCAATTACTTGTGTGGATTAATATAATAGGATTTTCAAGCTTTGATATTATCATATTTAATCTACTCATAAAATGCTCTTTCTTTTTTATTTCTAAATCACAATAAATTTTGTTTACCTCTCCTAAGATTTTGAAGTAGGTATTTTTACAAGTTTATGTTCTTGATAAAAGTTTATGGAATTTTGAAAGAGCAATTTGACAAAGTTTATAATTATAGGAAACGTTTTTGACGAATTTTGGGAATTAAAGCAATCAACCAATACTTTTTTCAACTATCAAGTATATTAAATTAAAAAATCGTATGAAGAACTCATTTAAAAAAAAAAAAAAAAAAACAAAGCCAATCAAGGCCAGGAAAGCTCCTAACCTCCAAAGGCCCACAATCTCGACCCGGAAAGGTCCATCCTTAAAATCTATTAAACAACGATTCTCATTAAATTGATTAGAAAAAGCCCTCTACCTGTTGACTCCTGGAATGTTAATTGTACGATGTTTATAATTTCTAACCTATATTATAATCTCAAAATCCGAAAGATATTAATCCATATGCAATCTCATGAAAGGCAAGAAAATAATGTATTTATATTTTAAGTTAGTTCCAAGGACGACAGGCATTTAAAAACTTATCTTTACATATGTAAATCAGGGCTAAATACTTTTTTTTTTTAATTCTTAATTAATATTTTTAAAATATAATAAATAAAAAAAGTTAATTAATCGTTGATCTGTTATGTAACTTCGACCTATATACACTTTCATAAACATATATTGTCACAACTCATAATAGACATACAAAATATAGCATTTATACAGTCATTTAAATATGAGCTCTGTTATTTCTTTCAAAGATTGATCTTAGTATCACACAAAACGGAGTTTCTAATCACAACCACACCATTTCACTGTATATAGATACATTCAAAAATCAAAAGAGGTTCTACAGTATGGCTATGCTAATATAGAGCAGCGGTCTTTGGTTGCCAAGGGAACTCTGTCAGCAATGCCAAAAGTCCTCCATCCATAGCTCAATCTACTGATCACCTGAGGCACACAACAACTTTAATGAGTAAAACTCAGTAAGTAAGCTAGGTGAATATACAGTAATAAACAATAACAATAGAATTCAGTCTAGTATGAAACTATCCATTTCTAACTATACAAGCATTAGCTAACTCGTTAAAGAAAGAATGCCCCAGAGTTCACTTCGGTTACATTTGCGCTCCCGCGCCGATTTTCTTTCTAGACCTCTATAGGTCGATTCAACCTCACATAAGTGAGTTCACATTTCTCTACTCATCGCTTTTTCATGTACAATCACAATCACATAATGAGGAAGCTTCAATAGTATCAATTACAGTCACCTAGGGGAAAATGCTCTCTAATCAAGGTAGGACTTTTCATTTCACAGTCAGTTCCCATATAATAGCTCAAGGCTAGTCTGACAATCCGGGTGATACCGGGCCCATGCTACCGAATCTCATCTAGAGAAACACATGGTCCAGACCTCCCCTCAAGTCATGGAACAGTACAGAACAGTACAAATACATTTAGATGCCTACACTTGAAATAGCTCGAGGCTAGTCTGATAATCTGGGTGATACCGGGCCTATGCTACCGAATCTCATCTAGAGAAGCACATGGTCCAGACCTCCCCTCAAGTTATGAGAGCTAAACTTCCTAGGTCTTGGCATACCAATCACGTTTCATCATTCACAATCAGTCACATTAAAGAAGCTCTATATCAGGCTTCCAAAACAGTCACAATATCTCACATTCAAGTATCAAGTTGCTAGCATTTAATAGTGTTACAATCCACAAAATTATATATATTCAGTACACAATTTATTGTGGCCTCAGAATAGTTAGCTTACTTACCTCGTATAGCTGCTTTTCGATGCTTGTGATTGACCTAAAAATAAAACAAAATCTCTTTTTAGGTCACCATACACTTGTAAAATATTTCCCCCTTTTTAGCTCTATTTCTATACTTACTTTGACAAACAATTCACAACAACAATTATCTACTTCCAAAAATTCACACCAGTAGGTAGACATCTTTTACACACATACCTCATGTTTCGTTAAAATTTTTTGAGCCAATTGGAATTATTTGGCCACTAAAAATAATCAAATTCATTACCTCAACAATTCTGGCATTATATTCATTTCACTGAGCAGTATAGACTTAAAAATTTGTAGGAATTGCAATCCTACTCAATTGGCTGTAAAAATTTACAGGATGGTATATAACATATATATATACCTCCATACCAAAAATCAGGGCTTTTCAAGGTGTTTAACCCATTCAAATCTATTTATTTCTAACTGCCCTGTTTTGGAAACTAAAAATTCCAGTTTTAACAAGTCAAATTTAAAAATCTATAACAATTCACACAGACCTTCAATCTCAGTGAAAATTTACAGTCTCATATATGACACATAAAAGAACTTGCATACCAAAAATCAGATAATTATATGAAGATTTGGACCTTCAACTAAAATCGTCTTCCCCTCCTCTGTTCTAAGACAGGGGACATGTGCAATACCATACCAGAAATTCAAAAATTCACTCCAAATCACCTACTTCGAATTTTTGAGTGAATCCAATTGATATACACTCCTGGACATGTCTTATTTCACCCATAAAAATTTCAGAACAAGAAAATGTCCCCCTGATTTTTGGTAATTTTTCGAACAGGTACTGTTCAGTGTAACAAAATTTCCAGGATTTGAACTAAACTCTCAATTCTAGCTTATATCTTCATCTCCTTACTTAGATGCATTCAAAACTCATTCAAATTCACATCTCCATACAATTTCCAGCATACAAATAACAGTTCTCATACTCACATCACTACACAAGGAATTTCTTTAAATTAAATAAACAATAATACAAAGAATTCTAATTAGAAAATTGGTTCTTACCTTCTGCCTCTTTTTTTTTTTTTTCTCCCTTTCTTCCCTTGATTCCTTGATGATTTGTGTGAAAATTTTCTGAGAGAGTAGAGGGCTGGAACGTGTATGTAAGGAGAGGAATGAAAGAATTCTAGAACTCTTCCCATTTATATATAAAATTAGGCAAAATTTTCATTTAGTCCTTCTCTCCTCCTTTATAACCATTAGACCCAATACTCTTTTAATTAAGCCCCTCATTCTTTCATTTATTACATTACAATTCAAATACATTACATATACATTAATACATATGTAACTATAACACATGATATAATGTACACTACAAAATTTAGGATATTACATATATTATTATAAAATTGCGTCCGAAGACATATAATAAAAAAGCATGAACTAATTTAGTGTTAAATTCACTTCAGTTATTAATAATGAAATTGACTTGTATAGTCATGTCGATTTTTTTTTTAACTAATGTTTCAGAAGAATTAATTTTAAGAAATGAATGCATATTATATTACTTTGAATGTGCTTAGATACCAAACTTGTAAAGTTAAAACTCATCAACCAAGAGACGCAAAATTATAAGCATCTAATTTTTTTCAAATCCAAGGAAACTAGGAAGGTCTGAGATGATGAAGCAGCAAATTTTAACCGAGAAAATCTGGGGAGGTGATTCTTCACTGCTGAAGCTCAGATACCAAACTTGACACAGGAGTAAGTATAGCATTTGAGTTTGACCAACGTCAAGAAAAATTAAAGCAACTTATTGGTTATGATTTTCGGCAAACCATTTTCATATCCTTATTCAGGGAAAATAGGAGATTGAAGTTGAAGAAAGTAGTAACTTTAGTTGACAGTAGGGACATGCTGCAAAAAGTTATGTGAGTCCTCTAAAATTCTGAAAAACTCTTTGAACCCCCCACTTTTTTTTTTCTCTTTTTCAAGAAATCTCATTTAGAATTTTAAAACTTAACTTATTATATGGGATACGATGCTATTTTGGACAAATTACAATGAAGAATAAAATTTGTCTTTTTATATATTAATATCTGGACTTAAATTTTTAATGCTTCTGGTTGGACTCTACAAAAAAGTTTTAGATTTAATGTTATCAATTCATCGTTTTTCTACACTTGTAGATCAATAAGATGAACTGTTGAAATTTTAATTATTTTTGTATATGTGTGCGTTAACTTTAATTGATGCTCAAGCAAGAAGGATTGGACCGGTACCTCATGTCACCTTCCTTTAATTGTGAAATGAATCTCCTTCGGTCGTTGAACGAGTATTGCAAAAGGAAAGATGTAATTAAGAATTTCCAATGAACAAATCCCATATTTAATCATACTTTTTTCAAGCTAAACCTCGCCTTACCTTTTACTAACAAAAGAATTTGCCACTAATCTGGCAATTGGGAGAGAGGAAAGAACTGGCTATAATAAACAAGGAGCTAGATATATACAAGATTTTGATACAATGAAGAAATTTCGCCCATTTACAATTATGTAGCACTTTATATTCAACACTTTTAAGTGATGAAGATAGATGAAGTGATAATAGAGTTTCAATTTGTAGTCCCACAATGGTTGATTAGAGAGGGTTAATTACTGTATTATACGTGTAAGAGACTCCTTCATTAGTACGCGGTCTTTTAGGAAACGACTAAAAACAAAATTTTTGCAGTGGTAAGATTCATTTGAGGACGATTTATAAGTCTTCTGGCTTGCTAATTAAATATATAAGGTTGCCACCTGCTCTTATTATATGTGGTGATTTCTATATATATTATTATTATTATTTTTTTCATGTTATTAGAGATTTATTTTGATGCATATATGTCCCTTGTTGAGATTGGTGCTCGTCGAGGATGATACATATATAAGTCTTGCTGCTTGCTAGGTATACAAGTTTGCAAACCTGCTTTTATAGGATTATTGAATGATTTTGGCATATGTACAATACAGAAGAAATCCTTATTCAGAAACTTCGATACAGAAATCCCAAACTGCTGTCTCCTTGGCTGAAAATATTCAAGATTTGTTTTTTTGAATGAAACAAACATATAATGCTCTTATTAATGTTATATTACAAAATGTTGCAAACTAGAGTTATTAATCAAATAGCATCGTCACATTTATGTTCTATATATTTGAAAAAGGAGGCTTGAAGACACAACAAATTTTGAAGCTTTATTAACCAACAAATTATAGCATATGCCTTTTTTTGAAAAAAAAAAAAAAAAGTCTTCCAATCCCACCGCAAGATCAGTATCGATGGTCTAGGAAGTGGTGGTGAAGCTATCTTGAAGCAAAAATGAGGTTGCTTTCTTCAGAAAACATGGAGACCATGTTGATATACGCAATCTGAAGAACCACTGCTTGGTCAACCATCCCTATAGTTCCATCCATTTCATTTTTAATTTTCCTGATGTATCCTACATTCAACATTTATCATATAAGAAAACAAAAAGAGAAATTAACTTGGACATCGAAACAAAAGTTACAAATTAAAATGCAAGCAAATGCCAATCGTGTTTCTATTTGTGTGATCTGAAATTAGATTTACAAAATATGAAGATGTAACATGCCAAGAAAAAAAAGACAAAGGATGTTGGTAACTAGCTATTATGGAGTAATTCAGAGGAGATCAATACTCACCGGCAAAATGTGGGTTCTAAATTTGTTCTTCTTGATATATAAATTGCTTCCCACCAGGCTTTTTGCAAAATCTTCTTCCATATTTGTTAATTCTAGCTCCTTCAAAGTGGTCAAATGTTGCAACCCTGTAAGCAGCTGCATATCTTCACAGTTCCTGAGCTCCAGTTCTCTAAGGCAAGGCATGGCTCCGTGCTCCACTGTCCACACTTTCAGGTTCTGAAGCTTCCACAGTTTCAAGACATGGAGTTTTGGAAATCCTCCGGAGAGACATTTTATTTGTTCCCCTATGTATGATTGGCCGAAAAGCCTAAGGATGTTCAACCCAGGCAATTGCCCCAGCAACGGCATTGGATCGTCTTCTAGTTCTGTCAGTGACAGAGTTAGGTTCCGGAGGTTAGGAGGAAGGAAATGGAAGTCACTTAGTGATTCTTTTTGTAGGTTCCCCAGCAAATAGAGACTCTGTAACTTGTGATGGTTTGCCATGGAATACAGTTCGATGTATGAAGCCATAGAAGTAGATTTCACTTCTGCACTTGATCCCACATTGAGGGATCGAAGTTTGGTCATAAGTTCAGAAATCTTTGCAGCTGTTAATCCTTTTCTTGCAGTAGATACCAACTTGAAGGATTGAAGTTTGGTCAAAAGTTCAGAAACCTCTTCACCTTTTAATTCTTCTATTGCACTTGCTCTAAACATGAAGAAGTCTAGTCTTTTCATGAGATCATAAACGTCTTTACCTTTTAATTTCACTTCTGCAGTTGATCTCAACTTGAAGGATTGAAGTGCGGTCAATTCAGAAACCCATTCAGCTATTGCCTTCAATACCGATGTTGAACTGCACGTCAGCCCTAGCTTTTTGAGTTTTACCAAATTTTTTCGGTTACTCGCAAAATCTCTCTCATTTTTAATATTGATATCTAGCCCCCATAAAGTATGCAGGTTGCTTAGCGACTCAGAATGTAGTTTTGAGAATGTATCACAAGGAAGCCAGTTCAAGTAGAGATGTTGCAGCTTCTTTGCTTGGGATATGGAAGAAGGTAGTATCTGTATTTTAGTTTCCTTCACATCTAAAGTCTCTAAACATGGTAGATCCATTGAAGGTGGTAGAGAATCTATGAAAGTTGATCTCAAGCCCAGGTATGTTAAGTGTAGCAGTTTCCCTATAGTGTCAGGTAAGACAGGTTTGTATACATCCTCAAGATCAAGCACCCTGAGCAATCTAAAGATAATCTTTTCAAGCAACATACCGATTTCTCTGGCTGGTGCGACGCGTATCCGGGTGTCAAAAGCCACACAAGAACGCAGGTAGCGAACATGAAGAAATGAAGAGGGAAAGTTCTTCACGCCCAAACAGGCTGGCAGTCGTTGAATTGCCAATTGTGGTTGTTCTGCAGAATGAGATGATCCGAGATCATGGTAAAAAAATCCTTCCTCCATTGCTTTTCGACAAAAAACATCATGAAGAACACTAGCCATACGACATGTTTTGGGGCTGCCATCTGAACTCCATCTTACTTGAATCATGTTTCTAATGAATAGTTCTTTCAAGTAAAAATCTGCCAGGTCTTCAGGGGCTATTTTCTCATGATTCAAAAATCTCTCAGCAAACCATAGATGCCTTAACCTCCTCATAGGGATCTGAAATTCCCTTGGGAAAAGCCCCATATAAAGAAAACAAGGTTTTAGTTGCGAAGGTAGGTCTTCATAGCTTAAGCCCACAATATCTCCACCAACATTCGTTGCACGCTCAATCACTCTTGACCACTCTTCACAGCTTCGTTCTTTGGTAGATAACAGACCTCCCAGCAAGACTACTGACAAAGGTAAACCACGGCATATGTTCAGGATTTGCCCCTTGAATGTGTTCAACTCTGAATTATTCAAGTCTTCTTCTGCTACGCCTACCTTCTTTGAAAACAATTTCCAGCTCTCCTCGTTGTTTAATCGGCGAATACTCATGGTTGAATAAGTAGCCTCCTGTGGTACAATATTAGTATCTTCCCTGCTAGTTGTGATTATTCTGCCACGGCCGTGAGATGAGGAACAAAGTCGACTTACGAGAGTTTTCCATGCTTCTAATGTTTGGACATTCTCCAAAACAATAAGATACCTTGGCTTGCTTGCCTCATCTACCTCCAATGCCAACCTTCTCTGTAGTCCCCCATTCAGGAGGCCAGTGATTTTCGATATCAATTCTGCTTCCGAAAGTGTTCGTTCCACCGCAAACAGGTCTTGATCAATTTGTTTTAGGATGTCAGCTAGGACATATCTAGCGTTGAACACACTAGAAACATTAACCCAGGCACGAATGTTGAAATGCCTCTTCACTTCAGCTCGATTGTACACGGTTCTTACAAGGGTTGTTTTGCCTGAGCCTCCCTTATCAACCACCGCAATGACTTGAGTAGACTGATCAAGATCTTCCCTGGCAGGGACGATCTCTGTAGGGACAGAATCACGTGACTGACCAACATTATCATTGTGTTGAGGGAGTAATCGAGCTACTAAGTCATTTATTTGTTCCTCAAGCCCAACAACATCAGTTTCCCCCTCCAAATAAAAATCAGAAATTCTTTCGTAGCTGCCATTATCATTTTGGAAGCTCATTCTAGCAATATTATTATCCCCAGCTTCCTGGATGTTGGAAGCGTCAGCTTTTCTCACCTCTTCCAGAAAATCATCGGCGCACAAGCGTCTGACTTCATTCTTGAATTTCTTCATGCTAGAAGCTTGGTAACACGACGACTTGAAGCACATGAAAGGCATCTGGAAAAATTTATCGGAACTATTCTCCACTCTCCTCTGCTGCAACGCTTCACTAATAAGAAAGTTGTCGGTCGCATAGTCTACAGAGCAAAGTATTTGCAGAAGACGAGCCATCTGCTGATCATTCATTGTATGGCCAGATGAGGCTTCCTGCTGACAATCTTCTCCATGTTTTAGGGATCGCTTCAACAATTGGAGATTGTTAATTGCCGACCGGACTTCGTTTTCAAACCTGAAGTGGATTATTGGTGATTCGTTAGAGAGCAGGTTCTCTAATTTTTGTATCAAATCAGAAGTTATAATGTCAGCATCCATGGATTAGGAAAAATGACAGATAGAGAGATTATCTCAAGCAGAAAAGTTATAATTTTAGATACCGAAATGGGGATTTGTTTCAATTCACTACTGCTTCTTTTGTGTATTTGCTTGTAGAGAGAAATGTGCAAGTAAAGTTGGCAAATATACTTGTAAGGGTTATGGTTAACTTACTGTTCTTTGCTGCGTTATATTTTTAGTAAGTTCAGAAATATTTTACAAACTACTTTTTTTAAGTATAATAATTATTAATTTATTTAAAATATATATATAATTTATAAAACATGTGAATATTTTTAAAACAAACTTTTGCGGTCAATTAATTCCAAAGCAATAAATTAATGAAAATACATTTGAAACATATAAGTATTCTCGTTTGATCAAACGAGTGATTTATAAAAAAATCTGGTAATTAGTAACGGTTATGGATATGTGCCTTAATTGTAACTGACAGGTAGAAGATGCTTGATTATTCTGGATTGTGTTCAAAGGCTATATTTTCTCCTGGTAGCAAGTTTCGTAAATTCTAACTAATCACCTATTAATGAAACATCAGCTTTTAAGATTTTCCCAGTCAAAAAAGTTGTTGGTGCTTCAAGATCATCTCAACTTCCTGTAGTGGCCTTGGATTTGAATAAAATTAGATGCTTAGTTATAATTTTGCATGCCTTTGGTGGTACTTTTGTTAAATTTTAAAGAAACACAAACATATTTTTGATGTGTGATTGCATGCATGTGCGTGTCCCTAGGATCTCTGATGGATTAACGAGAGCTGATCAGAGACTAATAATATGAAGCAATAAGAGTGAGGCTGGTGAGGTGCATATGCTTGTAACTTTTCATTACCCTCATTTTTGAGAGAGATTAATTTTCTCAATTTGCATAAATACTTTATTACAAAAAATACATATAAACCTTTCTTAGGTAAATTTCTAATAGACACATCACTTAATTAAATTATATCATTAAACATAATTCATGAACCATTAAATTAGAATGTAACCCGTTTTATTCCAAGACAATCTACAAAGCTCTAGATTTTCAAAATTAAATTCTCCAACTACCTTAACTTCGCAAACGTGTCTAAACTTATGTACCTTCATTTTTTCATATTGTTTTTAAACTTTGAATTAAAAAGGTCAACATTCGTACTTCAATTGATTTTCTTTTAAGAAGAAAAGAATGTAGTTGCATTGGTAATTATGCAATAGAGACTTCTTGTTTTGTAAGCCTCTATTAAAAGATTAGAAGAATCCATGTATTTGACATGGCTTACCATTCTCTTATCTTAGAGCACACGTTAAACAAACATCTATGATTCAATATGGGCATAAAATACAAGCATCTGATGATTTTGTAAAGAATAAGCAAGATCCGAATGTAGCATTTCCCTACTGACAAGTTACCACTTTCTTCAATCTCCGAGATTCCATGAATAAGGATTTGAAAATAATTTGCCTAACTCGTAACTGATAAGTCGCTAAATTATTCTTGGCTAAAATGCTCAAAGACTATACTTAATCCTGATAGCAAGTTTCGTATCTGAGCTTTAACGGTGAATTAGAGCCACCTTTTAAGATTTTCCCATTAAAAATTGCTGCTTCATCATCTCAAACCCCGTAGTTGCGTATGATTTGAATAAAATTATATGCTTAACTGTAAGTTTTAACTTTGCATCTCTTTAATTGGTACAACTTTGAACTTTCTCTTTATAAGTCTCGTATCTAAGCATGTTCGAACTTATAGGCATTCATTTCTTAAAATTCTTCTCAACTTTAGTTCAAAAAAGTCGACATGAGTATAAACACAGACACGTTTAACTCATTTTCTAGCAACAAGAAAAGAATATTGATTTTGGTTTGATACTGAAGGAAAGAGCTAGACTTCTCTGTTTTGTAAGCCCCTATATTTTGTGAAATGAAGATCGTTATGTGCTTTTTATACGCATAGTCAACTTTGCATGTCATTATTATAAAGGCGAACAATGCCTAACATTTCCTTATTGATAAGTCATCACCTCTTTTTCATCTCCAAGATTCCATGATTAGTGGGTAACGTTTTCCCAAGTATATAACAATCTATCATTTAAGATATTAATAAGTGGGTGCTGTGAAGTGAAAGAAGGGAGCTTCAGAGGGAGGGACATGGTTTGATTTGATTACATAAGAGGGATGAACTACTGAAAAGCAATTGTTGAAAGTGAAAACTAAGGAGTTGTATAATCCTTTGATCCTTTTTATTATTATTATTATTTGATGGGCGTGAAGATTAAGATGATGGGTTTGTTTAGGAAATTAAGTAAATATTGATAGGACTAAATTCAAAGGAAGGTCTTCACAGAGAGGGTATTGCGTTAATTAAAAAAAATATAATTTGGTGCAAATAACTCCACCCTTTCAAGAGATGTAAAAATTTTATCCAATAATAGTAAACCATATCTTTTTTATTATTTTTCTTTTAATTACTTTACTAGAATCAAGCAAATTAAAAAAGCTATAGTAGTATATTCTTAACACTTCATATATTTTTCATGCTAAGGGTGTGGGTCGTGCAGCATTAGTAAATTAATGGGATAATATCATAAAAATTATCTAAAATTTGCCTTGCTATCAAGCAGAAAATCTTAAATACGTTTACATTATTGCGCCCCCTAAGCTTGCAATTTTTATATCATTCAAGTTCAATTAACTAATTTTGTTTGCTTTTTGAATTAACATATATAGGTAATTTTGTAAATCACAAGTTTTAATTAAATGATATTTTCTTGTTACTTATTTATTTAAATTATAATTAAATTTTAATTATTAAAATAACTGAGGATCGAAAAACCCAAATCTAATTTCAAAATCTAGTATCGGCCGCACAACAATATTAGACTCTCCATTGTTGCAACCACGCTTAGAAATTGTCAATCACCTTCACAATAGTACATCATACTTGAAGACTTCTCATAGCCCACCCTTTGGTCACCGTTGCACACAGCCATGATCTCCTGTGCAGCCATCCTTGCACTCACACTATTGCACACAAGCATATAGTACAATAGCAACAACCACACCCAAAAACACAACAATACCTCCCCATGCCACCTTTTTTTTTGTAAAAGATTAATGTAGAAAATTATTTCTTCAACACTTACTAATCTGGTGAGTAATTGGTGATCAAACAAGATCTTATTTTGATTTAGTCAAATAAGACTTTGTCTATTAGTTGAGTTGTGGTTGCAGATTTTTAGGAGATAATGTGATGGTTGTTACATTGTACTGCTTTATAAAGAGTGGTTCATATAGTGAATAAAGTGTGCATTTCCAGTTCATTTTTCTCTGCCTTGCAAGTATTTGATAAAATTTCCCTTACAGTTATTTTTGTTCTTGTGTTACAGCTCTATATTTTTAACATCTGGTATTAGAGCCAAAGTATTTCCAGATGGCCAATAATCATGTTAGAGTGATTCTCTCACAACCTTCAATCCCAATTTTTCAAGGGAGTAATTATGATGTGTGGAGCACCAAGATGAAGACCTTGTTTTTATCCCAAGAATTATGCGATTTGGTGGAGAAAGGCTACACCAAAGATGGAGTGGTAGTCGATACTCTCAGAGATCTTCGAAAGAAGGATGCCAAAGCTTTATTTTTAATCCAGCAAGCTGTGGATGAGGCGATTTTCCCACGTATTGCTGCTGCAACAAGGTCAAAAGAGTTTGGGATGGATTGCAAAAAGGGTATCAAGGCAATGCAAAAGTGGTAACGCTTAAACTTCAAACTCTTCGTAGGAAATTTGAAAGTTCATTTATGAAACATGGAGATGCATTATCAGATTATATTTCTAGCATAATTGATGTTGTGAATCAAATTAGAAAATATGGTGAAGATTTGAGTGAGCAAAAAGTGGTTGAGAAGATTCTTAGAAGTTTGCCTAAGAAATATGATCATGTTGTGGCTGCAATAGAGGAATCAAAAGACTTAAGTGTGTTATCTGTTGATGAGTTGCAGGGCTCCCTTTATTCTCATGATGATAGGATGAAGAGGTATAATGATGTTTCTATTGAGAATGCTTTTTACAGTAAAATGCATCTGTCACGAGGTGGAAGAGGTGCTGGTGAAACAAGCAGTAAAAGCAATTACAACAAGTTGCGTGGTGGAAACTAATCACGTGGGAGAAGAGGAGGCAAAAATGGTGGTCATTCCTCTGAGCATAACTAGCATCTAACAAGCAATGATGATTCTAACAATTAGCATTCGAGAAACAATGATAGAGGTGAGAATCGAAGCCAAAAACAATGTTACTATTGTAAAAAGTATGGGCATATAGAGAAATTTTGCAGGCTTAAAGAGAAGCAAGCTAATCTAGCCCAAGAAAAGGAGAAAGATGAGACTGAAAGTCTCTTCCTTGCATACTTTTCTGCCAAAGAATGTTCTCCAGAAGTTTGGTACCTCAACAGTTGTTGTAGCAATCACATGACATGCAATTTGAATCTCTTCACCAACTTGGATGAATCTATGACTAGCGGAATTACATTGGGTGATGGAACGGTGTGTAAGGCACAAGGAAAAGGTTCTGTGATGCTAAACCCTCTTGGATTAAAATCTATTCAAAATGTTCTATATGTTCCTCATTTGAATTCAAATTTGTTAAGTGTCGGGCATTTAATGTTGGATGGGTATTCTTTTGACTTTGAGGGTTCTACTTGCTGTGTATTTAAAGACAAATCAAAAAAGGATTTTTTGGTTGAAGTACCTATGGCAAAAAGTAGATGTTTTCCTTACATTCTCACATCTATTGACAAACATGCTTTGAAAGCAGCTGTGACTGACGATACTTGGCTGCGGCATCGTAGATATGGGCATCTTAATTTTAAAAGTCTGTCTCTTATGTCTAAGCAGAATTTTGTTGATGGTTTGCCTATGATCAAAGATATTGATGATATCTATGAGAGGTGTGTAGTTGGGAAGCAGCACTGTGATTCTTTTCCAATAGGCAAGGCAAGAAAAGCTTCAAAACCTGTAGAACTAATTCATGCAGATGTTTGCGGTCCTATGAAGACAACTTCTTTCAACAACAGCAAGCATTTTTTAGTCTTTGTTGATGATTTTAGTAGAATGACATGGGTTCATTTTTTGAAGGAAAAATCAGAAGCACTTTTAGCATTCAAAAAGTTCAAAGTCTATGTTGAAAGACAAAGTGAACAACAATTGAAGGTTTTAAGGACAGATCGTGTTGGAGAATTTCTCTCAGAAGAATTTAATAGCTTTTGTAAAGAGTTTGGCATCCAAAGACAACTAAAATCTTTGGCTGTATTGCAAATGTGCATATTCCATCCCAAAAGAGAGGTAAATTAGATGACAATAGTATCAAATGCATTTTTGTTGGCTATAGCATTGAAACTAAAGGATATTGTTTCTACAACCCTATTTCCAAGAAGTTAATAATAAGCCGTGATGTTGTATTTGATGAGAAGAATGCTTGGAATTGGGAGTTTGTGCAAGCAGGTTCGGGATTAGTGCTTGAAGATTACGAGTTCCTTAATACTCCTACAAGGCAAGAAGATGAGAATGGAGGTTCTAGTTTATCTACACCAAACAACCCTACTCTTGTACATCGACAAGTAATGAATCATTGGTCTCGAGCTCATCCTCACCAATCTCTTCTTCATGAGAGACACCTCCAAGAAAATGGAGGCCATTGCAAGAAATTTATGAAAATACAAAACAATGTCAAGTTGCCCAAATCGATGAACCAGTCATTTTTGAAGAAGCAATTAAATCCAAGGAGTGGCGTGCAACAATGGATAAAGAGATGAGAGCCTTAGAAAGAAACAAGACATGGGAACTACTTGACATTCTGGATGGAAAGGAGGTTGTTGGGCCAAAGTGGATTTATAAAATTAAGTTCCAAGCTGATGGTTCTATTCAAAACTATAAAGCAAGGTTAGTTGCACGTGGGTACATACAACATGAGGGAATAGACTTCGAAGAAACTTTCTCCCCGGTAGCAAGGTTTGACACTATACGCACTGTTTTATCTATTGCTGCCCATTGTAGTTGGAAAGTTTATCAGTTTGATATAAAATCAGCTTTTTTAAATGGAACTTTAGAGGAAGAAGTGTATGTACAACAACCAAAAGGGTATGAGATTGCAAGTCATGAAAATAAAGTGTACCGTCTAACAAAGCCCTTTACGGCTTAAAACAAGCACCACGTGCTTGGTATGGAAGAATTGATAGGCATTTCAACAACAATGGTTTTCAAAGAAGCCCAAGTGAGCCAACTTTGTATGTCAAAACCAGAGGTACACTCCATATTATCATTGTTTGTCTCTACGTTGATGACCTGATTTATACAAGTAATTGCGATGCTTTATTGAGGGAGTTTAAGCAATTGATGATAGATAAGTTTGATATGACTGATTTGGGGATGATGAATTTCCTTTTTGGGGTTGGAAATTAAACAGTGTGGTGAAGGAATTTTTGTTTCACAAGAAAAATATGTCAATGATCTTCTTAAAAAATTTAGCTTAAAAGATTGCAATCCTGTGAGTACTCCCATTTGCACTAATCAAAAGTTTAGCTTGGATGATGATGGAGAAAAAATCGATGTTCAGCTTTACCAAAGCCTAGTTGGTAGTCTATTGTATCTCACAAATAGCAGACTAGATATTTTACAGGCAACAAGTCTCTTGTCCAGGTTTATGCCAAGTCCAAGCAAGCATCACTTGGGGGCTGCCAAACGAATTCTCAGATACCTAAAGGGGACAAGTTCATTTGGCATATAGTATAGACAGAATAACAACTTCAGCTTTATGGTTTTTCTGACAGTGATTGGGGGGGCTGCATTGATGATCGAAAGAGCATAACAGGTTATGTCTTCACTATGGGAAATGGAGCTATTTCCTAGAGCTCAAAGAAACAGCCATCTACAGCTTTATCATTATCAGAAGCTGAATATATGGCTGTAACTGCGGCAACCTGTCAAGCCATTTGGTTGCGAAGGATCTTGGATGATATGAAGCAAACTCAAGTAGAGGCAACGATTATCTACTATGATAATCAATCAACAATTGCAATGACGAAGAATCCAATCTACCATAGTAGAACAAGGCATATAGAAACACGTCATCAATTCATAAGAGAGTTGGTTGCTAAAGGAGACATCAGGATGAAATATTGCAATACCAATGATCAAGTTGCTGATCTGTTTACCAAGCCACTTCCATTGAAGAAATTCATGTTTTTGAGGGATCAATTAGGTGTTGTTAATTTCTACATTAAGGGGGAGTGTTAAAGATTAATGTAGAATATTATTTCTTTAACACTTACTAATCTGGTGAGTAATTGGTGATCAAACAATATCTTATTTTGATTTAGTCAAATAAGACTTAGTCTATTAGTTGAGTTGTGGTTGCAGATTTTTAGGAGATAATGTGATGGTTTGTTACATTATACTACTATATAAAGAGTGGTTCATAAAGTGAATAAAGTGTGCATTTCCAGTTCATTTTTCTCTACCTTGCAAGTATTTGATAAAATTTCCCTTAGAGTTATTTTTGTTCTTATGTTATAGCTCTATATTTTTAATGCTTTTCTCTATCAACCTTTAATCGAAACCCAGAAATGCTTTTCGTTTCCCACGCCATGGTCTGATGCCCCCTATCGCCAGCAAAACATCGCATACTCAAAAAACCAACAAAAACACAACTTATAGTCGCGCAGCAACCACCCACCACTTATTCCCCAACAACCACTCAAGATTGTAGATTTTGATTTTGATTTCAAACACTAACACCCATGATACACAAAAACCACTCAAAATTGTGGGGAAGATCTTTTTTCAAGGTTTTTGTGGCGATAGAGGCGGTGGTAGGGTTGAAAGTGGAGGCTGTGTAGTAGAGAAATTGAGAAAAAGAGTTAACGGAACTGTGGTTTCAATGGTAGAGAAAAACAGGAAGAAAGGGTTATGAAAATAAAGATAAAATAGTCTTTTCAGTATTCTATTAATTTAAAATTAAATGGAATCTGTTAAATGGGCTTAAGTGTTATATTAAAAAAAAGGGGGTGCGGTGATATGGATGCAACTAAGGTTTTCAATTGATGTGATGACAAAGCTTAGTGGTGTTTTTAATATTATCCCATAAAGTAATTTAATATTGTTTTTTCCTGTATTTGTTTGTATGTTGCTTTGCAAACGGCTACTCCCTCAACACATACACAGAAAAAAAGTAGGGTGCTCGGCAGATAATTGATGTCTCTCTCCTCTTATTGTCAGAAACTAGTATCTAAATGCCAACGTAATTGAATCTCAGGGCATCCTGGCAACTGATAATCAGGGAAGCAATATCACCAATGATAACCACAAGTATGCATTTAACTGTTTCTTTGCTCCTTGTTTTTTTGGTGAGGATGTATGTATATCCGAATGCAAATTTGTACAAATTGTTCTTTTTCTGAGTTTATTTATCAATGCAGCAGTAAGTTTATGGAAAACAAAGGGAACAACAAAGGATTTATCCGTTTATATGCCAAAAGAAATTATGTTCCAGGTCAAGGATATATTTCATAACTTGTTCGTTAATAATTAATTTTTGTTTTTTCTAGCCAGATAAATCATCTAGGTAATTAAAATGAGATAACTACTTGCTTTTTTAGTTAACATTTCAAACTTTTGAGTGGTAATGGTTGTTTACAAGCATCTGACTGTCCATTTCTTATAATATTGGTTTATTTCAACTTCTTAATGCATGACCTTCTCTTCCATTTCTAATGTTTACAAATTAAATTCAGCTATTAGCAGTTTGATCTATTCAAATAAGAGGAGGGAAGTAATGGCAGCACTTTCTCCAAGCGTAGAGAAACTGTGGAAAGATTGGGATCTCCGATTATTGGTTCTGCTTAGCCTCAGCCTTCAAATAGTACTCATCTTTCTGGGCAACCGTAGAAAGTATGTCAGAAAGCTATGGATCAAAATTATTGTATGGTCTGCCTACTTAGCTGCAGACTCCGTAGCAACCTTTGCACTTGGTGTAATCTCAAACAACCTGCGAGGTATGTATTGCGGTCAAGACGCTGGAGGTACTAATCTGGTTGCAAACGATGCTGAGCTAACTGCATTCTGGGCACCATTTCTCGTTTTGCACTTAGGTGGCCCCGACACCATCACAGCCTATGCCTTAGAAGACAACGAGTACGTTGTGGTTGAGGCACCTTCTTGGGTTAATTACCCAAACAGGAATTGCAGTTTATGTCGTTCTCATGGCTTGGACAGGCTCCTACCTTTCATTTTTATCCATGCTAATACTTTTAGCTGGGTTTATCAAGTATGGAGAACGAACATGGGCACTTTGGTCAGCAAGTATTGGGAAACTCAGAGAGAAAACCGTGCCCACCCAACCTTCTCTTCATGGAGAGGATGATTTGTTTTCAAGGGATTATGGGATTAACGGGCAAGAGGGATATGCTGTGGGTGTAGACAAGATTTCTGAGGTTCAACTCCCGGTAAATATGAATTCCCCTTTTGATGAAGTAAAATTACTCACGTCAGAGAGATTCCTAAACGTAACTAAGCGTCTTTTTTTAGATTCTATTCTTGGTTCCAACGATATAGATGCTACCCATATGGTTTTCAGGAGTGTGTCTTTCGGAAAGGCATTCCAAATAATTGAAATCCAACTTGGGTTTATGTATGATTTGTTTTATACCAAGTCACCCCTACTCTATACTCCTTGGGGCTTATGCCTGCGCTTCATTACTTTCTTTCTCACTTGTTTAGCGTTGTTATTGTTCATTTTTCTTAATCCCAAACACAACTACTCATACATTGATCTTTCTATATCATTTACATTGCTGGTTGTAGCTCTTATTCTAGAGATATATTCAGCATTGGTGCTACTCTCCTCAGACGGATTTGCTATTTGGTTGGGTAATCATAGCAAAAAAACTTCCGACTTTCAACCCCTCATTCCATTTCCTCGAATAATATTTAAGAGTCCGAGTCCCAGCCCTAGGTGGTCAAATAAACTGCCTCAGTTCAGTCTGCTAAGCCTCTGTATCGGAGAAAAACCTCTGCCTTGCCGTAATATCTTGAAGCTCTTAAGCATGGATGAAAAGCTTGAAAAGCAGTGGTATGTAAGTGATAAGGAAGTCCCTGAAAACTTGAAAAAGTTGATCTTCGAGTTCGTCCAGATCAAAGCTTTAAATGATGGCACCCCGTTTGCTGCAGTAGACATTGCCAATCCTAGATCATTATATCGTGATGACGAAGCTGATCCGCGTATTAAGGAGACCTTGGGACAGTTTATTCTTATGCTGCACATTGGTACAGAACTTTTATACTAGAGATACAAGGAAGATATCCGTACGACATGTTCTAGCACTCTTCGTGGTCATTGCAAAATGATAAAACAAATTTCTTGCTACATGATGTATCTTCTAATTAATTATCCTTCCATGCTATCAGCTGATCAGATCAGCGAGAATGTCTTTCGAGAAACAGTTAGTCATGTTAAGAAAGTTTTAGGAAAAGCAGAAGGGTTAAGCAAAATCGAGGCATGCAAAAAGTTGGTGAATTCGGAATTAGATTCTGATAATCAAGATGAAGAAACGAGTGATCCTTCAGCAATGTCCATCTTACGCCTTGCAGTAAGCGGTTTCGCAGAAGACTTGAGCACCCCAAAAACTGAAGAGGTACACATGTTACGTAATTTTTTATTTTAATTAATTTCCATATAATATAAAATAAATGATAACAATTAAAAGACAGTATCTTTATTGTGTGCATGCATGACGACAGAAATTATTAGACATGTGGGAGAATTTTAGCCTTCAATGGTTGGAAACTCTGACACATGCTGCTGGCACATGTAAAGGAAACCATCATATATGCTCAACAGCTACGACGTGGTGGAGAGCTTCTCACTCATGTATGGCTTCTCGAGGCATATTTTGGCTTAACCCAACACTTTCAAATATTGGAGCCTCCGAGGATAGGCAGGCTCGTTAGGAAATAATATTTTTTGTATCTAAGTGAATAAATAAATGATACCAATCGGACTTGCAATATGCATTAGTTCATTGTTGTCATGAGTAATTTTATGTGATCTAATTATTATTACGTGTGACATGATATACTTCCATTATGTATATATGTACCTACCGTGAGTTATTTTATGTGATCCAATTATTATTATTATTACTGTTCTTGTTCTTTTTGTCATGTGTGAGATGATATGCTTCCATGATTTAAATATTTGAGGATATATATATATATATACATGTATTTTAATATACCCTGGGTTCAAGGTTGAAATTCCAGAACCAATCAATATTCACAATTTATCATCCAAAACTCGGTTGCTTTGAGAATATTGGGTGCCCAGGCCGACTGAGCTACATAGCTTCTTGTGGTAATGGGATGCAAAATATTATTTATATTTTATACACTTCTATTTTTACAAAAAGAAAAAAAGAAAAATTGAGATGCGTTTCCGAACACTTGACGAAAGGCATAATAGATTTCGCCAACGAGCTAGCAAACTGACAGTGCAAAGTTATGGAAAATTTTATAAAAATACATACAGCATTAATATTTTTGGCAAACAAAATATAAATTCTACAACCTGGTTCAGCCCAGAGACCAGACCCGCAAAAAATCTGAGTAATCTCCATTGTCCATACTGGCATTGGACAGTGAGTTAATTCTACGAGAAGACGCTGTAACTGATTTCTCATTAAGGAAGCTTTGGCCTATTTGCAAAATGGAGGGATTACATGCATTCTCTTCTTTTTTTAAAGGGCAAATGCTAGTTTCATATTAAAATCAGTTCCAAAATAATCCACATCTAACAACCAAGATCTCATGGAGAAACAAGTTTTATGGACAACTTGTGGAGTAATCTTCTTCTTCCAGATCTAGAATGATAGCAAAAAGATCAATCAATGAATGTCATGAAAATGCAACAGCCACTGGAGGCTGCGTATTATTTGGTTGCTGAGGAGTTCTTAAAAGCAAGAGAATCTCAATAAACCTACGAGTTTTGCCACTAATATTTAAGAAACAAGTTTATCTTCAAGCAAGCATTCATGATTAAATCCATGCCTCAGTCATATTTTGTCTTGAAAGCATATTTAATTTACTGAAAGTTTCCGTTCAGTATGCTCTATTATATAATGTCAGATTATCAGTGAAACTTCACGTGAAATGTCACACCCCGATTTCCAAAGATTCAGAATGCAACTATAGACATTCATTTAAAACAATGAACAACACAAAATGATATTGCAGCAGTCTATGGTTGCCAATCACCTGAACTCATCAGTGATAACTCACTAAGTAAGCTAATTGAAGGCATTAAAAATAGTCAATTAACCGAAAACCAAATACATGATGTTGTTACTATTCATTACTTGTCACATAAGTAACAGATTTCTTGTTACAAAAGTCATAGAAATAGTGTTCAGATTTCAAAGGTTGCACTCCTGCACAAGGAAGCTTGCGCGGTGGCACAAGGTTTCTGGTTCGTAGTGTTTTCAGAGTATCAGAGTTGCGCTCCTACGCCACAAGGATTGTGCACCTACGCCAACCTTTTGTCTAGAACCTTTTAGGTCGGTTAAGGTGGTGCTCCTACGCAACCTCACTTGCATGCCTCCGCCAATTTTCTGTTTTGTCTATCATTTGCAGATCATTTTCATCACTTACACATTCACACATTCACACATCTCACTTCACTATAATCTTAGGGACACATATCACACATTATCACAAATTGGAGGCTAGTTCAATAATTCGGGTGATACTAGACTTATGGTACCAAATCCTGTATAAGGAAACACATGGTTCGGACCTCCTCTCGTCTAATCAATCACAAAGATTTGGGCCTACCCACAAATCACAAATCACAAATCACATAAGACCATAGGGACACATAACACATATCATCACAATTAGAGGCTAATCCGACAATCCAGGTGATACCGGCTCCATGCTACTGATTTCTATATAAGAAAACACATGATTCGAACCTCTTCTCATTCAATCAATCACAATAGTTTGCCACAATTCGAGACTAGTCTGATAATTCGGGTGATAACGAGCCCATCCTACTAAATCCTACGCAAGAAAACACATGGTTTGGATCTCCTCTTATTCAATCACAATAGTTTGCACGTGGCACTTTATATTGTATGTGGTACTATACGGTCTCTATAACCCTCAAGAGGTGGCCCCCACACAGTTTCAAAACCATATTCACAATTCCATGCCATAACACACCAAAGCCATAGTCATAATCCCATCTTATAAGGCATCAAGGCTATAGGCATAATTCTATGCCTTAGCATCTCAATCTTATAAACACAAGCTAAATCAAGCTTCCCATCCATCACAATATAGTAGTTTAATTAACATCACATTGGCATTCAATAAATTCACATAAAATAAAACAAGTTATAGCATGATTAATAAGTCTATTGTGTCCTCAAAACAGGGTTAGCTTACTTACCTGACCAAGTTTCGCTGAAGACTCTTTAATTCAACCTAGAAACCATAACAAAATTCCTTTAATGATCAACAAAAAATCAATGAAAAAATAGATTCTTTTTCCGACTCACTTCTACACACTCTTGATTAGATGATTTTTAGGAAGTCAATGCTTATCTCAAAATCTACGCAAATTTGTGACATCATTTAAACACATATAACAAGTCTTATTCAAATTATTAGAACAAAATAGGGTTATATGCCCCCTTGAAACCACTTGATTTGGTACACTTTCAATTCCTGTCTAATGGCCTCTCCGACTGAGCATTCCGTCTTTGAAAATTTATATAAACCTCAACAATCATCAAATGTTTACAAATATTTACAGTTTAATAAAAGATACATCTAGGTATGATCCCACCAAAATTTTTGATGAGTTTAGGTTGGTCAAAACCAATTTGAAAAATCATAACAATTACTACAAAGCTCCAAAAAGCATGATAATTTTCGGTTTAAAAGAAACTATATTCAAGGTCTCACGCACCAAAAATCATAAGTTTTTATGAAGGATAAATCTCTCATATCAAATTTGTTCCCAAGCTCTGTTTCAAAATAGGGGACATCAAATTTCGGTTCAACAGATTCAAAAAATCATCAAAAATCACATACTACAAATTTTTTAAGTGATTCAAAATTCTACATAATCCCAGACACATCTAGTTTCACCTATAAAAATTTTAGAACCAAAAAGTGACCCTAGAGTTTCTAGGAATTTTTTGGAATAGCCATTACTCAGTACAAAGCCCTATAGGATTCTAACCTCAAACATCATTTCTAACATCCTATAATCATCCGGTCTTCTTCAATCGTTCACAACTCATATTAAATCATGTCTTCTAATAAGTTTCATAATATCCATAACACAAAAATACCATAAATCATGCTATACCACACCAATTTCTTTCAAAAACTCATGGAACAATAAAAGAAGTTGAAGAGGGAATCAAGTTCTACCTCTTTCCAATCTACTTCTTCCTTCTTCCTCCTTAATTTCTTGGCAAAGTTGGGAAGAAAAATGAGAGCTGGGTTTTAGCGCAAGGAATCAAACGAAATGTTCCCTAGAAATCTCTTAAACCCTTTCCTTTATATACCTATCCACATAGGCAAAATTTTAGTTTGACCCCCCAAGTTTCCAAGTCTTCTATAAAGTCCTTCTCCCTTTATCTATTAGCCTGCCACTTCAGTGCATACACATGATTAATAATACTAATAATACACGTACATTATAAAGCAAATGGAGAATAAGCACACGTACTAATTAGAATGTCACGTTAAAAAAGGTTCAAGGTTGAAATACACACACTACATGAATTTTTTACATATTTGTCACTTTGTAATTTTTTTATCTGTCATTTTTTTAAAAAAGTGAGAAATATAACATTGGTCTGATCTTATTTGTCACTTTTATCTTTATTCAATCAAATATTTATCATATTTTTATAAAAGTGCGACAAATATGTGAATATATAATTTTTTCCATTTCCCTCCATTTTTCATCTTCTCTTTCAAGCATTATGAATATAATATTTCAAATTTCAATAAATAGAGAAGTTAAAAATCTCAAAATAATAATTAAATAATACAATTTTATGTTTTATTATTTAATTAAAAATATTTAAATAAAAGATAATATTTTTGTATAAATTAAATAATAAATTTTTAAAATCAAATTAATAAGAAGTAAATTTTTAAACATCAAAATTGTATGAAATAAATAAATTATTTTATACTTTCAAAGTGATTAAAATCACATTGTTTAATTTTTTGATAAAAATTAAGAAATTAAAAATTTGAATAAAATCTTATTTTGAAATAATATAATATTTGTACTTAAGTAAAAATTATTATAATTTATTTTAGAAATTAAATAAAAACAATTAGTACTTATAAAAATAAAAAAGAAGCCAAAGCATATATATATATATATATATATATATATATATATAAAATATCTCACGTACACATGTTTTACACCTCATGAAACCGATTTACCGAAAACCTAAAATCTCTTAACCCTGGAATCATTTTCTTTTCTCTTCAAGTGTTGCTCCATCACGCCTCCACCCTTTCACAACCTCTGTCTCTCCCAGACATTCCACTCCCTCCTTTCTTTTCTCCTCCCAAATGTTTGCTTTTGGTGGGCCCCTCCACTTCTCCATGTAATTAATTTACGCTACAAAACAAAGCCTAGATTCAAATTAAGCTTGGGTAATATCCCCCAAAACCTTTTTTCTCTTTGCTCGTCTTCACTAAGGGGGGTCGCGGTTCAAATCCACCCCAAATCTCTCATATTGAATCCTCTGTGAGCAAACCATAAATTGGAGTTCTCTACGGCACATTCTGGCATATTTTTTTCATCAATCGATACCGCTATTTGGTAAGTTTTTAATTTTGATTTCTATTTTTTTCTATTGAAAATTCTTCTAGGTTTCATTTTATTTACACTTGGAACAGTTTACGATTGTTGGGTCTGTTTGTAACTGATAAATGCTTTCTTGTTTGAGAAATTAGAGCAACTTGCGGCAGTAATTTCAATATAACAGGTCGAAATACTTTCTTAAAACACTACTTTTATTATTGGTGCTCTTATGTACTTCTCCTGCATGTTTGTGGTGAGTTGCTGCTTGCTTGATGATTCCTTAATATGACAATTAGGGCTTGAGATTTGGGTGAAAACTAAATGTACTTGATTGCACTTGAAGAGCATTTCCAGCCAAAAATGGATAAATTCCCTGTGCTTTGTCCTATTTTTTTACATATTTAACTATCTGCAAGTAAAGTAATTCATTCTCCTTTCGCTACCTCAGTTGCAGTTTTGATTGGTTATGGCATTGCTCGTTGTGGGGCTTCTGCTTTTAATCACTACAAGAAAAATTGTCATATTTGGCGGTCTTTGACCGTCAAATATGACCATATTTGGCGGTCATAAAAACGACACCAATGGCACCGCCAAATATGGTATATTTGACAATATTTGACGGTCGGTCAAAACGTCAAATATGGTTTAGATCATATTTGTCACATAAAAGCGCCAAATATAACTGCTTCATAAATCACATATTTGTCACTTTTTTTGACAAATATAGTGGTTTCTAACGGTCAACTTTTTTGAATTGTACCATATTTATCGCTTTTTGACCGATAAATATGGCATGATAACGGTCAAATTTTTTAAATTTCACCATATTTGGCGCTTTCTGACCGATAAATATGATTCCAATTTGAATTACACTATATTTATCGCTTTTTGCCTGATAAATATGGAATGCCAACGGTCAATTTTTTAAATTTCATTATATTTGGCGCTTTTTGTCCGATAAATATGGAACGGTAATGGTCAAAATTTTTAAATTTCACCATATTTGACGCTTCAAGCCCGATAAATATGAGTCCAATTTTAATTCTACCATATTTATCGCTTTTTGACCGATAAATATGATATGCCAACGGTCAAATTTTTTAAATTTATTCATATTTGACGTTTTTTGTCCGATAAATATGAATCTACTTTCTTTTGTACCATATTTATCGCTTTTTGACCGATAAATATGGCAAGATAACGGTCAAAATTTTTAAATTTAACTATATTTGGCGCTTGTTGACTGACAAAATGTCTTTCTAACGGTCAATTTTTTTAAAATTTACCATATTTGGCGCTTCTAGACTGATAAATATGATTCCAATTTTAATTCTACCATATTTGTCGCTTTTTGCCCAGAAAATATGGCTAGTAACGGTAAAATTTTTTGAATTTCATCATATTTGACGCTTTTTGCCCTATAAATATGGCTTGCTAACGGGTAAATTTTTTCATTTCATCATATTTGACGCTTGTTGACTGATAAATATGATTCCAGTACAATATTTATCAGTTTTTGACCGATAAATATGGCTTTGTAATTACAGTTATCGTTTTACTCCTTAAGAAACATAATAGTACTAATTTTTGTTATTTTTCTACCCTGTACGATTGTCAATACTCCAATTTGGCATATACAACACACACAAATAGCTCATCTACTAGATTTATTATACACTATTGAAATAAATGATATGTGCGAGTATTTAATTAAAAAGAGATATAAATAGTTCTTTGTAACAATCATAATAGTAAACATGTCAATAAGCAAATTAAATAGTATCAGAAAAAGAACAACTGAAGCAAATTTAAAGACAATTGCAGTTCTTAACCAGCAGCTACACTTTTTACCCGTTGCTCCTGCATTTCAGCACTTACTGCAAAAGTAGAGCAGATTGCAACCCCAAAAATGAGTTTTATGGTACTAGAACTTAAGCTGACAATATTTGACCGTAATTTAAAGCATACCAATCATTCACTTTCAATGATTCAAATCAGAAAATAAATACAGCAACCACAACCAAAACTAAGCCACTATAGACCAGAAAAACTGCATTGGACAAAAATACATGGATCGAAATCCTAGCAAAGGACTAAATCCTGAAATCTGCAAGGTCTATTATAGGCAATAGGACAATCTAACTTCCAGTTAAAATCTTTTGTGGAAACCTGCAGAAATCTTTTGATGCCTGAGGGGCATTAATCTGTTCAAGATCTAAGCTCAAAAATGATACTAAGCCAACAAAAATCCATGTGTATGAGAAGAAAAAGAAAGATCTAAATGCAAAATTGTGACTAACTCACCAAGCTGGTAATTATACTACAATAATGAGCAAGCAATGGTGATGCATTCTTATTGACTAATGCTTGACTGCAATCAACTTCATGCAGGTCCAAAACCCAAACAACTCCAAATTTGTCAGCAAAACAAACATGCTTACCATCATTGCTAGTGGCAATTGCAGTCACTCTCTTCTCTGAGCTCCTATTACATTTACAATCAGTGAGTAATTTCCAGTTAAAAAACCTTCCATAGCAAAGAAAATAAATGCTGAAGATGCAATAGTTAGCACAAACTATTTACTTTCAGGTGAGTCACATATAATGAACAACACAAACTAAATACATTATCTTGTTATATTTATTGCACAAACTACCTGCTTTGCTAGCCTAAACAACCAAAGTAGCAAAACTAGAGCAATTCTAAATTAGCATTGAATACAAAAGAAATCCACTTACTAGAGCCAACTTATGTGGTACATCACATCACAAATTGCCAAAACAAAGAAAAAATGACTAATATCAATTAAAACCCACTTACTAAACCTTGGTTAATATAGAAACTAAAAGCTAAAGATCTATTGGGCAGTTGAAGAAATTCAACTACAAAAAGACGTGCTATTGCTGGTCCTAGAAGAATTGATGATAAATTAACAGCACATCAAACATGAAGCAAAAGTAACTTTATATTGACAAGAGCTAACGCTATTTACAAGCAACAAGTAATCGTCTTAGGTAGAGAGACCAAACAGCTTCATACTTTGTCACTCAATTATCTTTATCTTTATAACGGTACAGAAAGCATAATTTAATAAACATAGATAATAAAAAGAGGAGAGGGCCAGAATCGACCCATTTACGCTGCCAAGGCAAACCCAACTCTCATATTACTATAGAAAATCATTGCGCAAGAAGAGAATTATCTATGTTCGAACAGATTATAACAAATGAATAAAATCAGTACTATATATTGCTTCTATGCAGCACATTTTAGTGTACTGCTTTGAAGACACTAAAAGCATCGAGCTAACTCGAAGTGTTTGGAAATCAGAGGAGGATCAAATTAGTAATACTGATTTTGTGCTACCAAAAGGATGAGTACTCAATGTTCGTCCTCTAACTAACCTCAAAATTTATAAGGTCAGGACCTATATTATGCTCAATTGAATGGATTTTTCTGCCATTTGCCAATTTCATATCAATTGGAAAAGTATTAAAAACTATTGTCAATGAAGCTGCTATCACTCCGTGGAAAACAAGGGGAAATGAGCAAAAACATAGCCTATATGGCCTATGTGTGAAGCAGATAGATCAGGTAATCAAGAGCAAATAGCTTCGAAGATAATGTAGTTGCCTATATTGGTTCTCAAATTCAACCCATATTTTGTCACTCTTTGCACAATATAATGGTACCAGATTTTGGCATCAAAGTTATCAAACAAAAAGGAGTGGGGATAGAGCTTTTCCATGTCCAGATTGTCTACAATTGAAGTGGTTCCAATCACAATACCAACCATCTTAAATCCTTATTTCACCATCTTTGTATTCCCAAAATCAGATGGATTGGATCAATAGCTCAATCTAAAGGTTTTAATTTGAGTCTATGTATTCATCCAACAATTTTACAAGTGAAAATTAATCTTCCGAATAAAACCTGATAATACAATGACACCATCAAGATTAACAACTAAACCTTCATGGCTCCAATTTCCTTCATGCTCTAATGTAACAATTTGAGAGGACAACTATTAAAGTCATCCCATAAAACCAAAAAGCTTAAAGAAGTGAGACTCATCACAAACACATGAGAAACAAACCTACATAGATGAACTCATCAAAGCATTAATTTGAACAAACACTGAACTCCAAGAAGATCAGCATGAAAAGAATAAAGCCATTATTGCAGTCTTCAGCATGTTTAATTCAAAGAATAGATTCATCATTTCGCAAAGCAACATAAGCATGAAGAGTTAAAGAATTCTACTTATTCTAAGGCATGTCAAAGAACACTTATGGACTTGATTTTGTAAACTTAGCAAAACATGCACTATGTGATCAAGGGAACTATTTAACTGTTTATCATCATCAACTATTTTCTACCTGCCCTAAGAAGGTTGCTTTTGGGGAGCGAGCTTCTGGAACGCAGCATGCAAAAGCATAACTACGTGGCAAGGCAGTACAAAGATATTAGCCCAAGAGGGAAGAAAATGCATGGACATCCAAAAAAATGAGCCCAAAATATCTAATGCTCATGGCAAATTATGCATAAAAGGTATCATCCAAACACTCACATTAAAATGATCTATTAGTTTGGAAAGCTCCTGCTTTCGATTGGCTACTTTTTTACCTGTCAAATATCACAAATGAAAAACAAGGTCAATGAAAACCAACATCACTAAAGAGGGAAATATTAGCTACTTTTATATGAGTGGCAAATGTGCAGTCATATATAACCGGGGGAAATGTGTTGGATAAATAAATTGCAATGTTCACACAAAAGACCAGTTTAAAAAAGAGAAAGCAAGACGGTGAACAATGTTCTCCTCTGCAGAAAGGACTTTCCAGGCGACAGCTTGTTCATACGATACATGGCACCCCATTGTTGACATGCAGATGCCCGCTGGCAAATAAGTGAATCCCTATAAAGGAAAAATTATAACTTTCAGCCACTTAAAAATTCAGTATAACGCAGGAATTTATGAATCCTTACGTACCTTCATCCAAGTGGAGCACACTTCTTTATGAATGCGTCCTGTTGGTGTTTTCTCATAAACCAGCGCACAAGTAACATGAATTCTTGATGGTGCCATCCTACAAGACATAATTAGGAGTCCCAAAATTATATATACCCTTGAATGGAATAATTGCTAATAGAAATAACAAAAGAATTACGTAAGCACTATGAATGATCCTTATAACACAAAACTGTCCTATTTAACTTTTTCTTTATTCATAAATCAATTAGTGGCCCTTAAAACACATTTTTTGACATTCAAGGACAAATTTTATGAGGAATACTGATGACTAAAAACTCCAACAACATCTAGAAAATCATGTTATTAAACACTGGTGTATAGAACCTCAATAAACTACACAAGATAAAAATTATATTCACCTTGACACATCTATACCTGCTCCTTTCTTACCGCCACATTAGACCTTAAACAGCAAACAAAAAGTATTTCAGATAAGATCAGAGAAGAATTCTGAGTCAGACCATTGATTCAAAAAGTAGGAAGTACGCAATATGTTATACCTGCAGGGGTGTTAAGCGTCAATAACAGCATGACCATTAGCATGACTCCAACTCTTCTCCTCTACTGACACATCTACAGGGTCATAAAATACAACACGATATTCTGAGATGGTAGCAGTGTACGAGGTAGAAACAGTTGTTGAATCATCCTCATCACGAAGCAACTGATCTAGCTTAGGCCACACCAGTTCTCGCCTAGCATAGTAACATTCAATGAGATTCTTAATAAAAAGATAGGAAGGGATAGGGGTGAGAAGAATGTCCAAAGTGTTGATTCAAAATAAAGTTCAACTGTTTAATACTATGCACTAAAATCATCTTCAATGCATTGATCATCATCTCCAAGACCCACAGGAACAAGGCGTTTTGCACCTGCAAATAAAAAAGATGAGAGATGAGATTCTGACAGAAAGGAAAGCCGAAGTGGAAAATTGAGAAAATGGTTAATGAGCACAAAGTGGCATTATAACTCTCATTACATAAAGGAATAACAACCATCTCAAGCATTTTAAGAGTGACTTGATCTTTGTTCAACTATTTGCACGTTCAAAATACATCATTACTAGAAATTGCAAAGCATAACATACATCTTATCATTGCCAAAATTTTCAATGACCCAATAGGAATGCTCATAATATTGTTCCAAGTATAATCACCAGACGGTATTAGCCACTAAACAGAAAAGCAATTGAAGCATTAACCTCTTACATAATGAACACACTAACATCACAGCATCTATATACAACGAACACCTGCCATTACTCCATAGAATAAAAATTAAAATTAAAAAAAAAAATTACACTCAGTGACTACGTCAAAATAATCTTGCATTATCAAGTCCACTTAATGTTATATTAAACTGCAACAAGAAAAAGTCCAAAACTATAATCACACTGATAAAACAGACAACAGCAAGAAGACTGTGAATTTGAAAGCTTT
The DNA here is from genome assembly GCA_013180625.2 of Boswellia sacra. Taxonomy (NCBI): domain Eukaryota; kingdom Viridiplantae; phylum Streptophyta; class Magnoliopsida; order Sapindales; family Burseraceae; genus Boswellia; species Boswellia sacra. The sequence continues at coordinate 9,787 of SNVD02004466.1, read as the reverse complement.
CCTGGAATGGAAAGACACCTGATTAGATGATTTTCATCACAAACTCACTAAACGGTGGCAACATTATTACTACATCACTGCATTGAGGGAAAAAGGTTCACACGCAATACACTGAAGAGAATTGAAACTAAAAAAAAGAGCATCTAGCTATATCCATGACAATCCACGCAAAGAGGCAATCATTCACATAAGCAAGCAACACTTGTGTTAATGGTTAAGCCTTTCGGATACTAGAAACTAGACAAAAACTTATCTTGCTGGTAAGTTCAAAAACACCAAATAACATCCTAAGTAAAAATATCTAAAAAAAGCCTACCCTGCTCAGTAAGGATATCGTCCACCACCTTGGCAACCTGTCACAAGAATGAATCAAAACATTAAAAAAACCACAACATGTGTAAAGAACACAAACCCAGAAGCAAACAACTGGAGACTAAACCCAAGGAAGAATTTCCAATCAAACCTTGTTGAAATGCTCATACTGCTTGTTACGAAGACCAAACACTCCATACTTAAGGTTTTGTAACTACTCCCCTCTCTCCTGGCCCTGTACAAACAATCACACAATCAAAAAACTAATCAAATTCTACCCTTGAAATCCAACATCATTTCTAGCTAAATCCAACGGAATCTTACCTCAGCAGGGCCTAGAAAGAAACCAAATATTCAGTATGTTCCATTAATCTAAAATTAATCAGACCTCAGCAGGAATTTACGATTATAGGAGACAATTATGAAAAGGGCCTTCCTATGCATGTTTTCTTTCCTATCAGAGACAATAGTGCAAAGCATATCCACTAGACACACTACCCTTTCCCATACATAAAACACTTCAATCCTCACCAAAGTGTTCCAGGCCAGAAGTTTAGTTTTTTACTGTACACAATCTAACATAATTAAGACATGGCCCAGAAAAAAAGATGAGATATTTATAAATATAAACAAAACAAACCTGCAAGATCTTGCTGGGCAGCAAGGGGATTTATGCATCTCAACAAGCTGTTCACAAATTTTAGCATAAACAGCAATCTGTTTCCTGAGAGTTTGAAGCTGCTCATCAGTCATAACCTTGACATACATTGCTCCATTAATAGTACTACTCCCAGCTGTAGCATTCTCAGCTCTCTGGCTGTGATTCTCCAACGATTCTTGATTATCCCATTCCATTTTTCACTTCGCAAAACATTTATCACCACAGTAAACAACTCTACTACTGTTGGAATTCTCTCTGTGAAACGAGAAGTCACAAGTCAAGTCTCTTCGAGTATGAAAACTAAAACAAAATAAAATAAAAAAAATTAAAACTGAGATGCTGTAGTATTATTCTAGCTTTGTTTTGCTCAATACCCTCTGCAATATAAATTACACTGTTAAGAAAGAAAATCATAGATAACCAAAACTAGAATGCCAAAAAAATCACACTTTAGAGGAATTACATAATGTTAAAAGATTCTCACCTGGCATGGCATCAAGAACATCATGCATGACAGCAGCTCAAAGCTCCAAGTCAAAGTGACTTTCAACACGTTGCTTGGTGACAGTCTTGGGAGCATTCTCTTTTCATGCTGATGTTGTTGATGCTAACTTCTTCCTCATCCAGATTACAAAAAAGAACAAATGAATAAGCGTATGATACAACTCAGCCAGTTTTAAGAGAATTCCCACATTTACATTGCTTTTAATTATTCTGCTTAAAAGGGCATGATACAACTCAGCTAGTTTTAAGATCAAGTTGAACAAAAAATAAAAATCAACTCAAATAAGGTACCACATCCTTACCTTCATTATTTTTCTAATGGATGCATCCAGAAAGGCAGGCAGAGTCAGAAGCAGAAGTGTATGGCAGCTGTGAAGTTGGTTTAAAAAAAGATAATAAATACGAGCTATTTTGCATTTGACATAATGTAACTATGGGGGATTATACATACCTTTGAAATGGCAATAGCTTCATCCAGAGCAAGTGGCAGAGTATCCAATAACTCTCCCAATTTTAGTCCCCCAAACTATTTGACGAACCAAATCAGCTTTCTCCTGGGCATTTATCGCCCAAAGCAGGTTTCTCCTAACCTTCAGCTTCCTCTCCAACTTACAAGGAATCGGACATCGCCATAGAGGAACAAGACCCTTATACAAACTGCAAAAATTCAAGAAAATTGGTTATAGATGCACTCCCACACAGTTTTGTTTACATTTTAGAGAACAAAAAGGAGCAACATTAAATAAGCATGCCTGAGCAATTGCCACCTATTAAGATTTTTTTTAAAAAAAAATCAATCTAACAAGGGAATTATGTTGATATAAGTCCTTACATTGTACTTAAGTATATAGAAAGACGAATCACTAGCAATTGCCACCAAATCACCACTATCAGTCCAATACAGATTTCATGATGTTTTAAAAGCATAATTAATATAATCCATAAAGCAATCATAGCTTGAAATGATAAAAAATGAAAACAGTCTATTTTAGGAACATTAGCACTTACTTTCACAGTAACATCAATTCGTCTAATCAATCGGCATTCAGCCCAGTCATAAAAGCAAATAAAATCATTTGAGCACATTGCCAGCAAAGTGCCCCCATAAGTGCACATTGGATCTATTTCTCCAGGCCAAAGCTGTGTATATAATATACTCACCATCTCCACAGACAACAACAAACCTCCTATTAGGATTGTGCTTCAAGCTCTGCAAGACAAAAAGAAATACAGTAATAACAATAACAATAACAACAGAGAGATCAAGAGACCATATAAACACATTAGATAAAACCTTCTTCCTCCATATCATTACACTTTAATTGGCAAATAAAGAAAAACCTTGAAAAGTACCAGTTAGTACAGAATAGACTCTCCCATCATGTCCTTTAAACTCTTCAGAAACTACTATAACTTTTTCATTTGATCTCTACACACCTAAAACCTACTTAAAGAGGTGACTTCTGAAATCCTGACGACTATTAAAAGCAAATAGTATCTGAAATAAATCAAGAAAAAAATTTCCAACAGATAGAAAAATAGGCAATGTGGAACAAGTAAAATTATATCTTAAGCAGCAAAAATTGATAGTCTGTTTCTACATATACATGATTAAAGCAGCAAATGTTTAGATATACATCTATGAATGTGCTTTGAAAGATTTACAATAAATAAAACATGGTGAGGAAGGAAGCAGAGAAAAGATAGAAATGCATCAAACAAAACACATCTGGGACAAATAAAAGCAAGCAGCAAAATGCCAACTCACCTGTGGGTAAAGATCACAGGTTCCTAATTCCTTAACAGCCAAAGGCAATCTTTCTCCATCAGTAACCTAAGATGCAAGAGAAGCCAATTACTTAAACCGTCATCTATTTTAGAAACGTAACATGTAGCAAAGGAAGTAGACAGTCTAAGCTCAAACCTCAAAATCTGCTCCAACACTCTTGATGTTCACAGTTTGAATTTCATTGTGCTTAGCCCATATGATCTTTCCACTATTATCCATACTAGCTATAGGTTCTTCACGACCAATTTTCACCATGATGGTTCCTTTATCATAACCAATTACAATTCTGTGCAATGAAATGAATAGTAACAGCGTCATGATAAATAAATAAATAAATAAGAAATTAAAAAAAAAGTATATTTTTAAGTATGCATTAAACAGAAATTTACAACTTCAGTAGCATATATAAATATAACTCTCCAAAAGCTTAACCGAAGAGAATTGATGTTTTTGAAACACTAGAACACATTCTCCAATGTATAGATATCTACTGGAGACCCCATACATATAAGATTAACAGCAATAAAATTTATATTACATATTTATATGGAGAAACTCCCCTGCGAGAACCTTTCATAGACCCAACAGCCCAAACTCTTTCCAGACCATAATTCAACGTGTTCTCAAGCCTGCAAGACAAGAAACTCAGTTTAGAAACATTTCAAAGAACTCTATATGGCTCAATCAGATATAACTAATATTCAAAAAATAATAATCATGATGACGATTATTATAATATAAAAGAAACTGGAGGATTTTTTTTCACACATGCATGGTTAAAAAAAATCCATAGTTTGATATTAAGCTTTCTATTTCAAAGCATTTACCAACCTAAAGGATATAAAGTCTAAATAACCAATGGATAATTTAAAATACATCAAAGCTTGAATTTAAATTTGGAAATAAAATCTGATTGTGAACAAAAAATTACTAGCAGATGAAAGCCAAGTATAATCCATAAGCTTATAAACCTTGAAAAGTAAATAGAGCAGCTAAAAGGTTACCTATAAGTAGTTGCATGCCAAATACGAACTGTCCCATCCTGATAAACGCATGAAAGTGCACTGTTAAGCATAAATAATTAATGTTAATTGGTCAATATTATAAAACTTTTATGATATTTTAGCATAATTATTTTGCTTATGCTTTTTTTATATTTGTTTCATTTCTTTTGCATTTTCTTTAGTCTTTATCTTGAAATAAAGTGTTGTCCCTAAATTGTGACTAATGGAAATCATTTTGCAGGATTATAAAATGGACATAACTCTCAATCTATGGATCAAAATGAAGAGATTCTTAAACCTGGAGCAACATGACTCAATCTTACACAAAGTTGAAGAACAATCAAAAGCCCAAATCCAACATTTGATGGGCCGAAATTGAGACACAAGAAAACCAAATTGTAGTTGTTGCTCAGCCCAACCCATGTCCGGTATTTGGGCCATATCTCAGCCAATACTTGTCCAAATTGCTTGAATCCAGTGGCCATGGAAAGCTAAGACATAATGCTACAACTTTCATGTTTACCAGAAAGCCCAATTCGATCAGTTTGGTGGTCAAAAATCTGCTACAAGTTGGTGGAATGTTTGGTGGCCGAAAATGTGGAAGGTTTGGTGGAAAGTTGACCAATGTTCGGTATTTGGACCATATCTCAGAGAATACTTGTCCAAATTGCATGAATCTGGTGGCTATGGAAAGCTGAGACAAAATGCTACAACTTTCATGTTTACCACAAAGCTCAATTCAATCAATTTGAAAGTCAAAAACGTGCTGCAAGTTGATAAAAAGTTTGGTAGACGAAAATGTGGAAGAATTGGTAGAAAGTTTGGTATAATAGTTCCATTTCATCACCTATATAAGGACAACTTGAGGAGTTGAATGGGAGAGGCTGAGAATTTCATTATATCATTGTGTATTACAATTCTCTCTTGTATTTCTCTTTACAAATGATGGGAATGAATTGTAAGTTAGGCTAGAACTCTTGGTAAGGCTAGAGATGAAATTATATGTGTAGTTTGTCTACTTCTCCACTTTGATTCTTCCTCAAGGGCTATAAAGTATGTATGTTTGTTATGTTTTAAACTCTTTCTCATCTTGTGATTTCTTTTTAAATCCAGAAATTATACTTCTCAATTTCATATAAATTCAGTCATGCTTTCTTTATGTGATTCGTGTTGAATTATAATTGTTACTGGTAGTTTCGTTTTATGAGTTAATCTTTTACTGCAATATTGTCATGTGATATATTGTCGCTCTTGGATAACTTGTAAGGATGAATGTTGTTGATAAATATTACTTGTAAAGAGTTTATGCATATCAAATACATGTGTTTATTAATTGTGCTATACTATACATATTTTCCGATTGATTGTTTGGGATGTGAAACTTTCAATTGAGTTATAATTGTTGAATCAAAGTGGGGATTAGATTTACAAAACATATAAATGATTCTCGATGCCTTACCTCTTAATTACCATCGATTGTTTTCAATTATTAAATATTGTAATATCTTTAGAACCAATCACTTTAAAGTTAAATTTTACATCTTTGTTATCTTTTTAATATTTTTGTTTTACCAACCTATTTTGTCGAAAGCCTCCTTGTGGATACGACACCTCAACTTATACTACAATAACCGCGGTATATTTTGGGCGTAATCAAAATTTGGCGCCGTTGCCGGGGAGGTAAAATAGGCGAAAGACGGTTTGTATTTTTCATTTCTTTTTCTTTTTTTTTTCTTCTTTGGCCTAACTTGGCCTAATTTGCCTAATTTACCTAACTTTGACTAATTTCCTAACTATACCTAACCTTATTTCTTTTACTTGTTAAAGGTTGGCTTTGCCACCTTATTTATTTTCTTTTACTTGTTAAAGGACGGCTTTGCTGCCTTATTTTATTTTATTTTACTTGTTAAAGGACGGCTTTGCTGCCTTATTTTTTTTACTAGTTTATTTTATTTTACTTGTTAAAGGATGGCTCTGCTGCCTTATTTTATTTTACTTGCGCATTTTATTTTTCTTGTTAAAGGACGGCTTTGCTGCCTTATTTTATTTTTCTTGTTAAAGGACAGCTCTGCTGCCTTATTTTTTTTTTACTGTTAAAGGTTGGCTTTGCCACCTTGTTTATTTTATTTTATATTCTGCATATACTTGTCAAAGGTTGGCTTTGCCACCTTGTTTGTTTTATTTTCTTTATTCTATTTATACTTGTCAAAGGTTGGCTTTGCCACCTTGTTTATTTTATTTTCTTTTTTCTATATATACTTGTCAAAGGTCGGCTTTGCCGCCTTATTTCTTTTAATTTTTCTTTTTCTCTTATTCTCTCTAATTTTTTTTTCTTATTGCTTTTTGATCTTATTTGAGAACTTTCTTGTGTGTAAAAAAAAAAAAGAGAGAAAAATAAATTGTGAGGATGTATGAAGCAATCTAGAGACAAACGAGGGAGATTTATGAAAAAATCAGAATTAGAACCACAACAAGATTTTGCAACCGAAGATAATCCAAATCTGAGTTCATCTTCATCTTCTAATTCTGATACAATGAGTCAACATGAGGATAGCCCCGTTAAAACTCTAAAAGATTACTTACATCCTACCCGCACAACCACACCATCATGTATCATATTTCCACCCAACATACCAAAACTGGACTTCCACCCTGGGATGATACACCTTTTACCAACTTTTCATGGTTTAGATAGTGAAAACCCTTATGTCCATGTAAGGGAATTTGAAGAAGTAGTAGGCACCTTTCATAGTCATGCCAATGCCATAGATTCTGTCAGGTTAAAATTTTTCCCTTTCTCCCTAAAAGACAAAGCAAAGAGTTGGCTATACTCTTTGAGGCCGAGATCCATAGGAACTTGGGCAGAAATGACCCAAGTATTTTTCAATAAATATTTTCCATAACATAAGACTAACGACCTAAAAAGACAAATTTCCTCTTTCTCCCAAAAAGATAGTGAAACCTTGTACCAAACTTGGGAGAGATTCAAAGAGTTGTTAAACATGTGTCCTCATCATGGGTATGAAAATTGGCGCTTGGTTAGTTACTTCTATGAGGGACTCACAATTAGGGAGCGCCAATTTGTTGAAATGATGTGTAATGGGGAGTTCCTTCAAAAAGACCCTGAGGAAGCCATAGAATTCCTCAAAGACTTAGCTGAAAAAGCCCACACATGGACTGGACCTAGTGCTACGGATAGCACAAACAGGTCACGATCTAGTGGAATTTACCATCTTAGGGAAGAGGACAACCTTAAAGCCCAATTAGAAGTCTTAACTAGGGAATTGGAAGTCTTGAAAACCAAAGATAGGAAGGTCACCCACATGGTTGCTAAGGTTGAATCACAAGATACATGTTTTGTTTGTGGAGAGTTGGAAAACTTAGCTCAGGATTGCCCAACTTACAGTGAGATGAGAGGAGTGTACGAGGAACAATGTAACACCTTAAGGATGTACAAAAAGCCTTATTCACCCTATTCTGAAACCTATAATCCAGGTTGGAGAAACCACCCAAACTTTAGTTGGAAATCGAACCCCCAAAACAACAACCAATGGAAGCAGGAACAACAACCATCCAAGTCTTATCAAGCACCTCAATACAATACACCACAAGTTAGGAATTCCTTACAGGACACCTTACAAGCATTTATGGAGGCCCAAAATAAGACTAACCAAAAATTTGAAACAGTTCTTACACAAGTGGTGGAAGAGAATAAGGAGATCAAAAGTCAAATCACTAAGCTAACTAGCGCTTTGACCATACAAGAGTGAGGTAAGTTTCCATCTCAAACTCAGTCTAATCCAAAAGGGCAACATATGGCACAAGCTTCTACTTCTGACACACAAAATCTTGAAGAGGTAAATGCCATCACTACTCGAAGTGGTAAGATCTTAAATGAGCCTACATTGCCAATCAACACTACCATGGAGAACAAAGATGTTCCCCTACAAAAGGAGGACATTTTTGAGAAAGAACTTGAAAAGAAATTTTCGATCCCAGTGCCTTTTCCCCAGCTCTCAGATCTAATGGGAAAAACTCGAAAATTCAAGGTGAGATTCTAGAACACTTAAAACAAGTTAAGATTAATCTTCCCTTGTTGCATGTAATTAAACAGGTTTCGGCTTACGCCAAAGTTATCAAGGATCTATGCACCATCAAAAGAAAGCACCATGTCAAGAAGACTGCATTCTTGACGGAACAGGTAAGTGCGGTAATTGAACAAAAAGTGCCACCCAAGTACAAAGATCCAGGCTGTCCTACAATTTCCTACCAGATCGGGACACATGAATTCAGTCAAGCATTGTTAGACTTGGGAGCAAGTGTCAATCTCAAGCCCTATTCTGTTTACTTACAATTAGGACTTGGAGAGATCAAACCCACATCCGTAGTTCTACAATTGGCAGACTGATCAATCAAGAAACCACGGGGAATAGTGGAAGATGTTCTAATACAGATTGATAAATTTTATTACCCTGTTGATTTTCTTGTTTTGGATACTCAGTCTGTAGTCAATATGGAGTCCAAAATCCCTCTTATTTTAGGGAGACCTTTTCTTGCCACTGCTAATGCTTTTATTAATTGCAGGAACGGTCTCATGAAATTGTCATTTGGTAATATGACTCTTGAGGTGAATATTTTCCATATTGGAAAGCAACCACGAGAGGAGGACGATTGCTACCATTCATATCTGATAGACACACTTATCTCAGAGGAGGCTTATAGAAAACAGGATTTTGACTCTTTAGACTACCTTCTTGATTCTGAATTTGAAGATTTATTTTATCCTGATGATACAACTAATGTGTTTGGTGTTTTTGACTCACAGGATAAAAGGACTTGATTTTGGCAACCACGCTTTGAAGAATTGTCTCATGGAGGAGAGAAGCCAAAACCATCTAACTTGGAGGCACCAAAAGTTGAACTTTCCCCACTGCCCGAAGGTTTGAAGCACGTATTCTTGGGAGCAGGTGATACGTTTCCTGTTATTATTTCTTCAGAACTTAGTGTTGAACAAGATGAAAAATTGATAAACTTGTTAAAAGAACATAAGTCTGCACTAGGATGGACTATAGCTGATATTAAAGGTATTTCTCCATTAATATGCTCCCATAGAATCCATCTAGAGGAAGGTACCCAACCTCGTAGAGACCCCAAAAGAAGACTTAATCCAACAATGAAAGAAGTGGTAAAGAAAGAAGTCTTAAAACTATTAGATGCAGGTATAATCTATCCAATATCTGATAGTCAATGGGTAAGTCCAACACAGGTAGTGCCTAAGAAATCTGGAGTAACTGTGATTCAAAATGATAAAGGAGTGTCTGTTCCAACTAGGGTAGTAACTGGATGGCGAATGTGCATTGATTATAGGAAATTAAACACAGCCACCCGAAAAGACTACTTTCCATTGCCTTTTATTGACCAAATTTTGGAACGTGTAGTTGGTCATCCCTTTTATTGCTTTCTCGATGGGTACTCAGGATATTACCAGATAGAGATAGCTCTAGAGGATCAGGATAA